>JAYKKT010000086.1:4852500-4890000 GCA_036023115.1 Brasenia schreberi | reverse complement strand
TGAATTATTTCGGTCGGTTCGATTCATTTAATTGATTAGGCCAGATAACTGAATTATAAGATCTCTCTCTCTCTCTCTCTCTCTCTCTCTCTCTCTCTCTCTTTCTATATATATATATATAAAATAGGATCCATCTAGTGGACATACTCCATTATTCACATTGTCCGTTTTACTAAATCATATTACAAATTAGCTTATGTAGTTTATTCGGTTTTGAACCTTTGAAAATCGAACCAAACCGATAAACCAAAATTTCTGAAATTATAAACTGAAAACATATTGATTTTCAATAAAAGCGAACTGAATCAGAAATTTTGGTTTGGTTTGGTTTGGTTATTCGGTTTTAACGGAATAATAATGCTTGCCCCTAGTTAAGGCAAGAGCATAGTAACTTATTTGAGCAAAGCCTCTCCCTTGCACAGGTCATCTTATATGCACTCACGTAGTAGTCCACCCCAACTAGCTGGGTTCGGGTCGCCATTGCTTGTCTCGTCACAATTGAGTTTCACCCAATCAGCCTCCGGTGGTTATCATTTTAGCGCATCTAATTTCCGATCACTTGTCTGAGCATTCGGCGAATTTACAATATTCCAGTCACAAAACAAAAGGTACTTCTTATCGGAGTCCACAACCATATTTATATTTTTCTACATACAAGAGTTTTTCAAGACGCATGCCTGATCTCGCCCTAAAGTGAATCCGCCACTGTCATCACGCCGTCTTAACCAGCAGCTAACTCCATATATTGCTTTCCATCCTCGAAGCTCGTTTTATAGTTAAGATTGGTCACCATCCAAATCTCAACGTCCACCGGAAAGAGTGGAGGATTTCTTCCTCACAGTAACAGGTTTGAAAGCCCCATGCAGATAGTGTTACAAGAGGAGGCCGAAGCCTAACACACCCATCCATGCATGTACCTTGTGGGAGTCGAACTCCCCACCAGCAGCTTCAGTGCCAAGGCGTGCTGCCGTTGAGCCACTGCTCTGGGTACAGTGTAGATGCATCTCACCTCTTCGTGCCCAACTTCGAATCTGGATTTGGATTTGGATCTGTTTAGTCTAAATCTGGATGTATTATTATACCAACCCATATGATTAAGTCGTGGGCTTCAGATTCGATGTAACATTATCAATGGATTCTAAGTAGTAGGATCCAGACCCCATATATCTGGTATAACATTTCTTTCCATTTAAATTTCATGGTTTATTGGATCTGTTTAATCTGAATGGAATCTTTTTCAAAGAAACAAAGAGAATCAAAATCCTAAGACTAGAATTTCAATTAAATAAAAAAAGAGAGAAAATCTCACAAAAATATATTTTGGTTTTGACACGTTTGAACCTAAACTTCTTAAACAACAAAATCAAAACTTGATATTTACGCTCTTATTAAAAAACTTCTACCATAAACTGACATTATGCCTATGTAGATATGTTGATGTGGTACTTATTCCATATCATCTGTCACGTCATTCTATATTGTATACCAAATCACCATATCACTCCTATGTCAATTTATATTCGAATATTAATTTTATATAATATAAATATATCACTATTAATTATATCAATTAATATAATATTAATTACTAATGAGTAAGTAATATCTATTTGTTAAATAATATTAATTATATAATATAATTATTAGTTATTACATATTAAATAGTAATTAATGTTTACTAAATTTTACTTTAATATTAATTATTATAAAATTATAATAAATATATAAATAGTTATGTAATTAATATTAAAAAATAAATTTTAATAAATAATAAGTAATATTAATTGAATATTAAATAATATCTAGCTAGTTTTAAAATATTATCAAATATTAATGATAATACTATTTTACATAATATGCACATAAATGTATATATTAAATATGAAAACTTTATACCTAAAATAAGCTAACGTGAGAGGTGGCACAACAATTAATGTACCTTAGGTGTTATGTCAACATGTTCACGTAAGCGTCATGTACGGTAAAGGTTCTTTTTTTTATTAATGGTAAAAACCTTAGGTTTCGATTTTATTATATGAAAAGTTTAAGTTCCAAAGTATTAGAAGTGAAAATCACAAGATATTTTTATAAATTTTCTCATAAAAAATTATAAATACATAAAATCAAATGTCAGTGCGACCATTTAAATTCGACCCTTTCATTCTTCAATCTGTCAGAATGTGGTTATTTCAAGCGATTTAGCCAAAAAAAATTAATTAGATTCTATACTCTACTCCTAAACCAGCATGTATCGCATCAAAACTGCTGCTCAACCCAAATCAGCCAATTCAGGTCCATTCATTTGAAATCTGATTGACTGGGTCAGGCTCTGTAATATGCTTAAATTCAATTCCGATTCTTTAAAATCCTTGGTCTGCATAGACCTGAGCCCTCAAGAGTCGCAATCGTGTGCTTCGTGCCGTGTTATGTGTTATGTCATTTCAATATTCAACACACACACACACACACACACACATATATATATATATATATATATATATATATATATATATATTCAGTTCCAGACAATTCTTTAAAATCCTTGGTCTGCATAAACCTGATAAATACCATATTCACTATTCAACACACATAAACACACACACACACACACACACACACACACACACATATATATATATATATATATATATATATATATATATATATATATAGAGAGAGAGAGAGAGAGAGAGAGAGAGAGAGAGAGAGAGAGAGAGAGAGAGAGATGTGCGGTTCTGGATTGTCTGGAACCATAAACCATGACGGATTCGGCATTAAGAAGGTTCCGAGTATGGATCTATAATATGCAGTTTTGGGTTTAAAATCAAAACTATTTTACCAAACAATAAATCTAAAAGTTAAAAAAAGTATAACAAATTTAATGTTTGAAAGTGATTAAAAAAAGTAATGTTTAAAAGTGGTTCTCGACTTGACTAGGGCCTGTCTGCACCAACTGAAAGTCGATTAAGTGAGTCTGGCTCTTTGTCAATCTCAAGTCTTTTTTATTTTAGGGATAATATTATTTTTAAAATTTTGCTATAATGATTACTTATTATATATAAAGGTTGAATTATTTTCTACTGTCTAGTTATTGGACATGTAGCTTCACTATATCACATCACATTTAGTATTTTTTATTTTTTAATAATTTTAATGCTTTTTCTATTTGCTTCAAAGGATGAAAATAATGTATTTCTAGTCTTTATCGTAGAAAATGAATAAAAACAGAAAAGCTGGAACGAAATCAAAGGCCACGCATTCAACTCGATTGACACAGTTTACGTTGGAAAAAACTAAGACTCATTATTTAATCAAAATTGATGGTTTTGAACTGCGTGTTCCGGTTTCCTGAATGCTGAGACGGTAACCAAACCGGAGGGAGTCCGAATCCGATTTAGTCAATTCTGCTTTCAGCTGATTCTAGACCTGGTTCGGTTCTGGTTTTAACTATTAATCCGATTATGAGCCCGTCATGCCCCTCTCTCTACCTATTTATCTCTCTCTTTCTTTCTCTCTCTCTCTCTCTCTCTCTCTCTTCTCTCTCTCTCTCTTTCTCTCTCTCTCTCTCTCTCTCTCTATAAAATTGAAATATTAAAACAGGGAACGTTTAAAGCTGTGATTAAACTCTCTTTTTCTAATCAGATTAATGACACCATTAGTAATGCATTTAATTGTCTTGGTTGGAGGCGTGCCATGTTAAAATTTGACTTCCTGATTTTCTTGAACCACGCCATCTAAGACTCTTGATCAGGACGGAACTTGGTCGTTTGCTGGTAAGCCCGGATAAAAGAGGAAGATTGTGTTAGGTAGTTGACAACCAGCGTAAAATTTTGTTAGATTTCAGAGGGATGAATATGTCTCCAATAGCTGAGTTTGAGACTCGTGATATTTCTCGCTCCAATGCACTGAATTCCATCAAACTCGAAAATTAGCATATTTAAGTGAGAATCATACTAGCATGAATGACATCTTAGGGAATGGGAATCCTCTTGTTGCACCCTCACCCGTTAGAAACTTGGTTGGTAATTATGGAAAAAAATTGGCACCTAACCTTCTATTTTAATGAGTTATGTCAGCTTAAGAGTTTTGTTTGTTTGATTATTGATTGGGTGTGTAACATCTTTTCACGTCTTCATAGATAATTGTGGTAGTTTTGTGCACTGGTGCTTGTTTACTGAATTATGATGAGGAGAACGACCATCATGTGAAACTAGCTTGAAGAAAGGGTTTATCATGATAGCCTTGCTGCTGATCAATTTCTTAAGATTGTCGAGGTAATGACTGACAAAGAACAGCCTATTTACCTTCTATCTGATTATTCTTTATTTCTTAACTTGGAGAAAACTGCCTCTGCAGTCTGCAACTAAGCAACTACAGTACAACTCCAAGGCTGGAACCCTCAAATCACATTAGATTACTTATCTTCAGCTGCATCCTTCACAAACCTCCGCTGCCTTCTCTTAAAAATCATAGATATGCGTGTGCATTTAAAAGTGGAATAACCAGAAGAGAAACCACATTTTCATCTTAACTATGGCTCCCACAATTTAAAACGATTAGGATCTCTCTCTCTCCCTCAAAAAAGAAGAAAACTTTGATATGGATGTATAATTATTGCGGGAAATGACAGTGACAGCATGCTATTGCAAGAGATAAATCTGTCACCTATGACAGAAACTAAAACTTCAATATGAATGTGTGGTGACACAAGGAAAGGTAATTTAGTTTGTTAGAGAAAGAGAATGTATAAGAGACTCGGGTGATTTGAACGTTTAAAAAGATAGTCACATGGAGTTCTTAGAAAGGAGTGAGAAGTTGGAAGGTGAATATGATTTTGTTTTTCTTCAGTTAATAGCTAATGCAGTATAAGGTTGAGCTCAATAACAACTTAAAAGTCCATCTACTCTAATCCGCTTAGTGTGAGAAAACGCTTTATTTAGGTCTTAGTTTCAGTTAGCGGTGACACTCTGCTCAATTTGGTAGAAAACTCAGATGCCTCCAGCTACAATTACAGCAGTTTTTCCTTAAGTTTATGTATCATTGTTGCCTTTCTGCAGATCAATGCGCCGATAATTTGACTTGTTTAATTGTTCTTTTTCTGGCACTTGCTTTATTGCTTAAAAAATTTGAATTGACGAACATCTCTAATCATTATTCATTTTCACAAGAATATAAAACGACTCTGATGTATTTGTGATCCATTTAATACAAGTACGAGTTCTAACTTTTGAGCAAATCCACTGTTATCAACTTTATAATATCCTTCTCTTTCCTGGCACAAATAGAGCAGCATTATTATGAGACGACAGACGTTTGAGCCAATGTATGAAAAGATAACAGCAGTTGATCAGCACGAGCTGCAGGACGTTGTGTCGTTGTTGGTAGAAAGAAAGATTTACTACCATGTTGCCATCGATATGTTAGATAATTTATGTGGCCGTCAGTGGAGTGCCGGTCTAACGCTGTAACAATTAAGCATTGTTACTCTATTTGCTACGTCAAAAAAAAAAGAAAAGATTACTCCATGGGAGTTTGGAGAGAGCTCGCAGGTAAAGACACTAAAGCAACCGCTCTAGGCTTCCAATTTTTTAGGCCTCACTTTTCTAGGCAAAAGAATATTATTGAATGGACTTGCCTCAAAATTTTATATACTAGGCTTAAAAAAAAATTATTAAATAAACTTAGAACTCAAAACTTATACACTTATTAATTAGGCCCCAGACATTTAGACCATATAGATTTAAGTCTCAAATCCAATAATAATGATTTTATACATAATATAAGTTTTTTTGGTGAATTTTCAAATTTTGGGTGTGGCGGGTGCCCCACGTTGGCTCGATATAGATCAAACATGGCTATCAGGACATGAAATGGGTACAGGAAGCAGAAACTCGAATGGGTAAAACAAGCTAGCTTCCTTGCATGCTTATCCAATAATAATGATTTTATACATAATATAAGTTTTTTTGGTGAATTTTCAAATTTTGGGTGTGGCGGGTGCCCCACGTTGGCTCGATGTAGATCAAACATGGCGCTATCAGGAGATGAAATGGGTACAGGAAGCAGAAACTCGAATGGGTAAAACAAGCTAGCTTCCTTGCATGCTTCTTCTTTCGCTGCATATCACTTCTTGTGTCTATCTGAAACCTTGGTGAATACCATAGCAGTCACATTATCGTAACACTCCCCTCTTTGTTTTTTAATTGTTTTATGGTGAGAAACCCTTTCAAGGTAGACCTCCGGTACACATGGCCGGCAGTGACGGATTTTGAAATTGGTGTTATGTGGGGCGGAGGGCAGCCACCCCACCTCCCCTCTATGTAGATCCGCCACTGGCTGGGGGCTATAGTGCCTGCGCCAGTATGGTCGGGCCACCCCAAGGGGAATCGAACATGTAAATGGTCTGGTCTCCCAAGCCAACAAATCGCTTTGGGCCTTGTGCTTGTTGGTGGCCCATGCTAATGGCGTCTAGAGTAGAATTCTTTGAAGTTTATCTTTGGTGATGACCTCTCGTTGATGCTAAAGTCATGGATAAGACTTGACTCAAAGTCACCGAGGTTCCTTATCATGCAACTCTTTGTGAATCTCTACGGTCAGGTTTCAAAGTCATAAAACATGTGTGAACGTATGAAAGACTGCATTTTGAAGTGGATTAAAAAGTAAGGCGGCCACAATAGTTTCTCAAATTGAGTGGGAAAATTTCACCTAAAACAAACAACAACAATACGTATGATAATAATGATGATGATGATAGTGATGAAACAGAGGGAGAGATAAGACCAAATGAAAGAAGAAAAAAAACAAAAAACAAAAAACAAAATGGTTGTATAAGGAGCATGACTATAATAAGGGTATTATGTATATTTCTCAAGTACTTTTATTAAATTTTAAATAATATTTATGCTCCCAAGCCGACCCCATCTAGTATGGAAAAAGGCATAGTTGTTGTTGTATTTATGCTCCCAAAGTAAAGGGCGGATGTGAATATGTGTGTTAGAGGTTATAAGATCTAGTTTTTTATATATATATGGAGAGAGAGAGTGTAGCCGACCCCGTCTAGTATGGGAAAAGGCTTAGTTGTTGTTTGTTTTGTTTATATGGAGAGAGAGAGTATATGCTGACATATTTAAGTGCTAGGAAGTCTAAACAAATTAGAATCATTCATTTTTTTTATTGTGAAAAGAATACGAACATCATGTACAGTGGAAGTTTCATATCTAATGACAACAGACGAATTGCATACTCTGTGCTGCACAAAAGACTCCAATTTTAGATATGCAAGTTCATCTGAAGTTGCTGACATCCGGAGTTTAGTAACATGAACCTGTCACTATTTTGGCCGACAATTTAGCTTCCTTGTGCTTTCTATCTCCGTCTATTTAGAAATAACAAATTCATAGTTTGTGACGCCAGTCAAACAAATGCATCATGTTACTATACTCCAGAAACCCATATCATTAATCATGAAAAGAATTTCTGCTGTGGAGAGAACTCAGTACTGCAACTGCCATGGCACATAGTCATCAAACTCTTGACTGCTTGTGCAGTCTAATAGTGCATTTTTCTGATGCTCATATCTACATATATAGTTAACGCGGACAAGAAGTTTGCAAATTGCGTCCTCTGTCTTTTGCTTATCTGCAAAGTACAGAGTTTGGAGGAGGAGGATATTCACTGGAGGAACGAACTGTTGCTGCAAAAAATTGCGCTCTGTTTGCCATTTGATCATGTTATGTGCAAGTGGAGCCAACCAACCAAGTATCTTATCAGTGTCTTCCTTCCAGTCATGTGCGAGAGATGCATCGTATATACCACAAGCTAAGTTCTTAGTGTAAGATCTCAGGCTCATTCTCAATAATGTCCAGAGGCTAGTCGGCAGCATTTAATATAAATCATGTCTAGCTTCATCACCAACTAAATGCGGATAGCATATAAACTTCTCCAGTATGATGATCACATTTGCATAATGTAGAGCTAAGGCAGAGCTCCTGATGGTTGAGGGTGGTGCATTCAGTAAGCCACCTCTGAAACTTGGTCCCAGCTTTGACTTACAGTATCTTCCAAATCCCCATACAGAATGGAAATGATCTGTATCCTCACGAAATGGAGAAATTGCTTTCATTTGATCTAAACTGGTTAAGGGACTCTCTTTTGTTGGTAGAGTTTGAGGGTTAGAACTGACTGAATTTCGGCTTACAGAGTCATTCTTCACTTGTCTCGATTGTGTTCTGCCACTGCTACTGCTGCTACCGGTACTCTGTGTCTCAATTTCATCATCATCATATCTAAAGGAACCTGAGCTAGCTAAAGTCAGGTATTCCTTCAAGAATTTCCCAGGACCCAACGCACAAGGCATTGCACAATTGCTACCCCTAAAGCTTCCTAATTTTGTAATTTGGAACACTGGCACGGATTTAGCATTAATCCCTCTCTTATCAATAGAAAGTATTCCAAGAGAACCAGATATATTCGGCGGCATGCGCTCCCGGAGCTTAATTTGGCCAGAAAACCCTCCACTCAGATCAAATCCCTCAGCAGGGGGAGATGAGGAATCAATCTCCCCAAAGGTGACGCAAATCCTCGCATAAATTGTGCACACCAACCTTGCCAAGACTTCCACAATCTGATCATAGGTTTGATTCCATAATGAAATGTCTCTAAGATGTTTGATATCCTCTTTCTGCCATTGAAGTTTCTGCTCAAAATGTCGAAAACTCTCCTTCCCCAGCTCTTCATTCTGCCTGAGTTTCGTTGCACTTTGCTCCAATTCATTCAACGCCTCTAGTTCAGCATGCAGATTGGCAGTAGTGCTGACATACCTTTCCATTTTCTTAATCACCCCATTCATATCCTTAGCCAAAAACCTCAAATCGCGAAAATCTAGCTTTTGCCTCAATAGATCAGCATAAACATGCTCAAAACCCTGCAAAGCAGGCTTACTGCATCTCTTTCCTAGTCTTGAAATTACCCCAGAAACTATATTCAATTCATGTAGTTTCTCCATGAAAAAAAGATTGAGGAGGAGCTTCTTATCATCGGACACCAATAAATTAATACCCTTAGAATCTAAGTAGTTAATAGTGTGCTATAGCGTATTAGTGGCCAGAGAACCGCTATATCACTCGAAGATTAGTGGGTGACCTTTTTGGCCGCTAATAGCGGCACTATGACCACTATATCGGTATGCTATATCAAGAATAGCGTAAAAGATGGTTTATCAATGATTATTTTGTTATATTTTGACTTGATTTACTTGCACATGTTCATAAATGCTTATTTTGTTGTTTTTTTTATTTGTATGATGATTTATCATAATAGCTAAAAGATATATTTTTAAAATAATAATGTATATCTCATCAAGTATTGTAGCTATCAAAGCTATGTTAGTGTCTTATAAAGGGATACATATGGTGACTCTTGGAGATGTGAAAAGTCATTTGAGTAATCATGTTAGCTTATTTTGTTATATTTTGACTTGATTTACTTCCAAATGTTTATAAATGCTTATTTTGTTGTTTGCTTATTTGTATAATGGTTTATCATAATAGCTAAAAGATGTATTTTTAAAATAATAATATATATCTCATCAAGCATTGTAGTTGTTGAAGCTATGTTAATGTCTTATAAAGGGATACATATGGTGGTTATTGAAGATGTGAAAAGTCATTTGAGTAAACATGTTAAATGAATAAACTGGTTATAATGTCACGCTCCAGTGTTGGAATCACCCAACGATTCGAAACTCGCGACTGCTGCTAGGTTACGCACAACCTAGCAAGCCTTTCACCAAGGATGTAGTGGTTCAATGGAAACTTAAGACGATGATTGAGAGGGTCGATTGGAGTTAGCAAAGACACTTGATAATAAATAAGAAAGCAATGTAATTATATTGGGCAGCACGACAAGCAAAGGGGGTGCCTACCTATTAAGAGGCAACACCCCATCCCTATGTACTAGAAGTTGCCAGGGAGTTTCCATGCATGGGCCTGGTTACACAACCATAGTATAGTTCGTGGTCGAAGGGTCAATTCTCCCCCACTTAAGCTCTTGATGACCTCGGCAAGTTTCGCGATGATGCTCTTACAACTCTAAAGCTCTTGGCGCATTGTCTGCCTCTCAACCCACTGTACTTTCGTCTTCTGCAACTCCTGTTGTCTTCTAGGGAGTAGGTGCCCGTAGTAGCCTACACGTTCTATGTTTACATGATAAGTCTTAGGTTTGCTCGCATGGAAGGCAGTTAGCAATCTATCATGGACGGGTTCTAGTTAGAATACCCGATCCTCTACCCTCAAGATGACTAGTTGAGGACCGTCACAGTGCATTGCCTCACGACGAGACATCGCACCACTTCGAATTCGTCCACTTTTTCATACGCGTCGTTGCCTTCACATGGAACGGTTGGGCAAAATAATGTCACTCCTGTTAATCAGTGCAGAAGTTGTGTACGGTTGACAGTGTTTTGGAGTGTTATACAACCATCTTCTATTGTACCTCCAACTGCCCTCAGGGTCCTTCACTCCTATGCAACTTACCTTGTATACTCCGTTGAGTCTTGTGAGCAATAGATTTATGTTGTCGTCTCTTAGAACTAGAACTTGTACTTGCTTTATTACCTTGCTCACCAGTCAGCCTACTCCTTCCCCGTGAGGTAGGTTCCTTGGACGTGTGGTGTGTAGAACGTCTCCGCACTCCTTTAGTCTTGTAGCATCAGTCTTTGAAGACACCCTATCGTGAGGCATCTTTTGTTCCGCACTCTGCAATACCACTCTACGTGTAACATTCCCCTGCTTCTAACCTTCTTCTAGTCGAAGCGCTGACACCTTTCGAACATGACCATCATTCGAAGCCGTTACGCGAACAACACACGGTTGATCGCAATCCATGAAGACTACTATATTTGAGGCTGGTCGTATCTCTATATGGATCGCCCTCAATAACTCCATGCCAAGTATCACCTGATATTCATCTAACAGTACCACTGTGAAGTTGGTTACCCCCGCCAACTCCCCACTTAAGTCGCAACAACTGCCTCCCCTAGGATGGGTTTGGACTCTGAATTCACAGCCTTCATATTGCTACTGCTTCCCACTACTCTTAGGCCCAAACGTTTAGCTTCTTGCGGTTATATAAAGTTGTGAGTTGAGCCTGTGTCTACCATTCTCACTGTGTCTTTGCCATTGACGATAATCGGTATATACATGAGAGTCTTGTTCGTAGTCTTGCACGACGTTAGTCCCCCATCTATGGCGTTCAACCATCTCATTACGTCAATCCTCATAGTCTCTTCTCTTAGGTTGTCATTCGAAGTATCTGTCCTTTTTACGATGTTAGCGACGCACGGAAAGTCCTCCTTCTTGTGTTCGCACTCATTTAAGTAATGTTGGCCACCACAATAAATACTCTCGCTTGAAGAATCCCTTGGCCTTATCCTTCTACGTATGGTCTTTGTTGTTCCCATGGTCTCTTGGTATGGAAGACTCGACTAGGGTATCATTTGAAGTGTCATGCCAATTGTCATTCTTCCCACCATTACATCTTTCAGTGTCGTGCTTGTTTTTCTTCGAACTAGTTGGCCAACGATTGTCAAGTAGATGTTCCGTCACCGTTATAGCTTTCGAAAGGGTTTGCGGGTTGATCCTGTTCAGCTCTTGCTCAGCCCACGACTGCAACCCGTTAAGGAACTTGATTAAACAATCTTCTGGGCTCATTGTTCGGATGCTCAATATAAGGGTCTGGTATTATTTGATGTAGTGTTAAAATGATCCGTTATGTCTTAAGCCATCAAGCTTCTTTTTTGTGGCTACTTCAGTATTACGTGTGAGAAAATGTTCTCGTAGAGCTTTCTTGAATAGATCCTAAGTATGGATGCGAGTGAGTCCTGCATCAGCATCCTCCTGCATGCGACACCACCATTGCATGGCATCGTCTTCTAGAAACATAGTCACTAGCACTAGTTTCTCTTCTTCGTCCTCAAGCTGATCAGTCTTGAGGTATAGGTTAATCTGGTAAAAAAAGTTCTCTAATACCTATGCATCATGGCCCCCAAGAAAGGCCTTCAGTTCTCGAACCTTGATGCGAAGTGGTCGGTCTACTCACCCACCATATTTATGCCCGTTTGCCAACCTGACTCGATACCATCCAATCGAGTTAGCATCTCCAACTGAGATTGTTCTGAAGTATGTCTCTCTGAAAGTTGTGCAAAAGTACTCTCCTCAAGTCTCTACAGTCGGGTCTTCACATCTATCTCCATGTCTTGGATGCACTTCTCCAAGCGCTCCACGCGATGACTTATCACGTCGCAGGTATACTCGCAAGCATCTATGCATCGTTCTATGTCTCTTATAGCAATGCTCATCTCGCCCATCAACCGGTCGAAGCCTTCTGCAACATGCACTAAACTAGCATCCAAACAGGCTACAAAATTTTCAAGTATGGTAAGCCTAACATCGACGTTAAATGGAGTTCCTAACGCTGTCTCAGGGTCGGTCACTGATACAACCTTTGACTTCCCCTTTCTATGACGATTGTGGTCGCCAGCTATATCAGTGTTAGTGGCCATGATGTCAACGTGGACAGTCATTGACGCAAGGGGTTACCTTTATGCTATCAATACGAAGGGGTGTGTTGCTCACCTACTCACCGATACTTCGAGTCGAACCAGTTCTGATACCAAAGTTATCATGCCCTAGCATTGGAATCACCCAATGACTCAAAAATTGCGGCCGGTGCTAGGCTGCGCACAACCTAGCAAGCCTTTCACCAAGGATGCAGTGGTTCAACGAAAGTTTAAGACTGATGATTGGGAGGGTCGATTGGAGTTAGCAAAGATACTTGATTGTGGTCGCCAGCTATATCAGTGTTAGTGGCCATGATGTCAACGTGAGCAGTCATTGATGCAAGAGGTTACCTTTATGCTATCAATACGAAGGGGTGCGTTGCTCACCTACTCACCGATACTTCAAGTCAAACCAGCTCTGATACCAAAGTTGTCATTCCCTAGCATTGAAATCACCCAATGACTCAAAAATCGCGACCGACGCTAGGCTGCGCACAACCTAGCAAGCCTTTCACCAAGGATGCAGTGGTTCAACGGAAGCTTAAGACTGATGATTGGGAGAATCGATTGGAGTTAGCAAAGATACTTGAAAATAAATAAGAAAACAATGTAATTATATTGATAGCAAATAAAGGTACGTGGCTCGCGACACACTTAAAACTCAGATGCGGGACTCTTAGGCAACACGATAAACAAAGGGGTGCCTACATGTCAAGAGGCAATGCCCTGTCTCTATGTACTAGAAGTTGCTAGAGAGTTTCCACGCATAGGCCTGGTTACACAACTATAGTATAGTTTGCGGTCGAAGGATTATAATAAGAAAATCTCTACATAGAGAGGTAGTATGCCAAATTGAAGTATGAGATTTTAGCCTTAATTTAGAAAGTCTTTTTTATAAAAGCCTTGTTTATAAACCCTTGTATGTAAAAAGAGCATGTAGAAGTTTATCATAGTGTTTGTTCTTATTATGTCGAAGAGTTTATATCTTTTTTTGTAAGACGAGTAAGAGTTCTTTTGCAGGCAATTGCTAGTGTCCTTTGTATCCATACTTGAGCCGATAAGTATAATATATATTAGTTTTTTTTACTTATTCTGTCTAATATATAGAATAATTTGGTTATATTTATGTTTTTATTTTTAAATATAAGTTTAACAATTCAATATGCATATGCCATGTGAAATTTATTATGTCTTCTTAAAATTTGTTTATTTAGTTTGATAAAATAGTAGTTATGTGTTTCTTGATATTTTTTAGAAATTAGAGAATCCATTATATATATAATTTTTTAATCATAAATAAAAGTGTACCGCTAAATCCGCTATATCCCCACTACCGCTATATTAGGGTCAACCGCTAACAGCCCGCTAACCGCTATTGATTGCATAGCTCATAATTAAACACAATATCTTTAATCCTAGTTATTTCTTGGTGATTAAGAGACTTGTAGAGATGAATGACAGAATACCAAAGCATGCTTCTTGTTTGCATCATCAAGAAATAAGGCATGCTTGAGATTGTGACTCACCTGGCTTCCCAGTTTCATCAACCAAGTTTCAGCAACCATTTTTGGCATCTGTTGCTCTCCTTTCTCTTTTTGCGAGTGGTCTTCAATTCCTTCCTAGGGGAATTCTAGTCATGATGAGAAACGTGAGTCAAGGAAGAGAGAATAGAGATAACCATCAGAAAATTCCTTGTGGATGGTCTTCAAATGGAAAGGAAGAAACATGGAGTCTATCAAATGGGTTGTTTGAAAGGAGCAGTAGATGGGCGCAAGGTTTAATGAAGGAGCAGAGAGAGATAATTGAATGTAATAGAGTTTGAAGATGAATAGTCGCTCTGAGAGTATGTAATGCTTTTCTCTCTCTCTACAGGCGGGCAGTAACTTGGGAGCCTATGTGTACTTATTTTGTGGGTATTGAACTCTGAAGCTGATAAAGATCCTATTAATGACGGCCCTCCCCCATAAGCAGGAGATAAAATAGAAGGCACAGTTTTCATATTTAATGGAGAGAGAGAGAGAGAGAAACTAAAATAAAGTCAAAGCCTTATTGGTTTTTTAGATTTGTTTTCCTCTCATATATTGATTTTTGAATTTCCTACCTGTGACCAGATTTAAACTGTCTACCTGGTGGCTGCCCCTCCTTAATATATATATATATTTAAAATGTTTGATTGAGTAGTCGAGTATTTTGAAGCTCAGCTGCAGTATCAGAACGGCGCAAGCCATCGCTCTCTCTCTCTGCGTGTCAACCATGGTAGTGTTTGACTGGAGAAAATGACACAGATGCCCTTTAACAATGTGCATTCATCGTGCCAATATGTAAGCCATCGACTGTTACCCGGCACACACCAATGTGCGCCACAAATGGTTTAAACTGCCCGGCGTGACCAACTCAAAAATTGACGGCAATAACTTTAAGACTTTCTTTTTCTCTTCATTTGATTACAGTTTGAGATTGAAGCCTAACACACATGCATCCTAGGAACAGTGGCGGACCTATTTTAGGTCAAGGTGAGTCGTGTCTCTTATCGGAAATAAAAAAATTAATGTATTTATGATTGTATATAGAAAAATACAAGTATTTTATAGTACGAGCCATTCTAATTAGAATTAGAGAATCTTTTTATTGCCTCATAATTATAAACTTAGCCACACATGAGACATTGGTTTGACTTGGTAAAGAAAGTTGAGTGCCATACCTGATTGAGTATCGAACTCGAGTACTTAAACTTGAACCCTTTTTTGGTTCACCACCTACGTGAAGGAAGCAACGTATAAAAGAAAAGCCAAGAGTCTGTGTCGCTACACATAGGATAATTGAGAGTTGTTTTGGCCTCCTGTTACATATAACATAATTTTGCACCCATAACATTAGCTCACCGGCATAACGTTAGCTCATCGGTAGGGTTCGCTCACTGGTAGGTGAGTTTAATTCTTAGGCAGTGGTGAATTTGAGAATTTTTTTGAAATTGTTGGTTTCATGTCAAAAGTAGGTCGACTTTTTCAGTCCTTTAAATCTGAACTCAACCTGCTCGGGTTTGGGTTTGGGTTCGGATGGAGTCAAACAAACTTTGAGAACATATATGTATATATATATATGTATATATATATATATGTATATATATATATCCTTTGTCTTATCCTTTATATATATATATATACATATGTATATATATATATATACATATACATATATGTACATATATACATATATATATATATATACATATGTATATATATATATATATATACATATACATATATGTACATATATACATATATATATATATACATATATATACATATATACATATATATCCTTTGTCTTATCCTTTATATATACATATATATATATATACATATGTATACATATACATATACATATATATATATATATATATATATATATATATATATATATATATATATATATATATATATATATATATATATATATATATATATATATATATATATATATAGTTAGTCCAAAACCTTGAACTACAACCGAACCGGCCTAGGATCGGTTCCTGTTTTGAAATTGTTGATTCTAAGAAGGTTCCGGTTTGAGTGTGAAGCCAATAATTTTATTGATTTTTTTTAAAAATAAAACTGTAGGTTTGAGTTTTGATTTTGTAAAAGGTGAAACCAGAACCGAATCGGGTGATTGAGGCTTCAAATTCAGTTGTTCCTTACTCGGTTCAACAAATTGGAACCGTCACACTAGATCTGACCCTAAGATGTCTAAATTCCATCACGGACACGGATAGATATTACAAGGTCGTGTTAGGACTGGAATTGACCGGACGTGACATTTTGTCAGGTCAGCTTCAGCCCAACCCAGACCTGACCCGAGATGCATAAATCCCAACCTACACTTGGTCTTTTTGTCAGGTTGTTGAGTCTTGTCCAAAATTGCCACCTTTGGAACACTTCTGGTTTTGCTTGTGATCGGCTGAACTCATGCCTAAGCTCGTTCGAACCATCATCTTAGCTCATATTGCGTAGCTTAACGTGTACATTTCACCATTAAAATGATTGAGAGTAACCACTGCAGAAAAACAAAGTAGAAGTTTACAAGGTCACAAAGAGATGAACGGCCTGCATGACGGCCGAGCTGAGGCTGAACATGCAGTGTTCTTGTTTATCTTAATCTTAGTAAGCTTATGAACTAGATGTGAGCGTGCTCGAAAGTGACGAACGGAACCGGCAATTGGCATTGAGATACACTTATACATATCAGGTTCCGGTTTCGAAACGGCTGGCACTGTTTCAATGTTTTTGAAAAACACGAGCAATGGGTCTTTTGGAAGTCAAACTCCTCACCAACTAAGAGTTGAACTCTTGACCAACTGCACCGATAGGAAGCATCCTACCATTGGGCTACCGGCCTGTTTATGATAAGAGGATTTAAGGAAATATATTTAAACTATAGTTAGTGGCGGTTTGGAACAATGTATCAAAACAGTTTTTGAAGACCATGAAACATAACCGAACCGAAGGTCTTTGGTCTAGATTCGGTTATCTGGATGGTGTGGTTTCAAACCGACCATGCCTAGGCAGCCATGAAACAAAGTATGAGGGCAGGGAGAGTAATAGCTCACCTGACTAGAGGGTTCACTCACAAGTTGAAGGTCATGGGCTCGATACCCCGACATGCTTGTGGCTTCAGCCTCGCAGTAGTACCGAATATTTCAAATTTGAAGTGGATTTAATGAAAGCATTTTTGAAATTTTATCTTTTTTATTACTCAAGAAAGGAATCCATGATCTTATAATTATAATATAAGAATATTGTATACTCCTACTATTAATTCAAGTAAATTATGTTTTTCTCATTTTTTATTTACTAATTCTCTTGTTTTAAACTATACTCCTACTATTAATTATAATATAAGAATATTGTATACTCCTACTATTAATTCAAGTAAATTATGTTTTTCTCATTTTTTATTCACTAATTCTCTATGTTTACAAGAGATAAAATGGGTTGGAGAAAAAGCAAAGGAGATAGAGGATACAGGTTTTAAATTATGGTACTCAGGTAAAGAAAAGGCCCGAAACGGAGTTGGTATTATCATAAATAAAGATTTAAAGGAGTGTAGTAGACATACAACGATATGGTGACCGAATCATGACATTGAAATTAGTGTTAGGAGCAGAGGTTTTGAATATAGTTTGTGCTTACGCACCCCAAGTAGGACTAGAAGATAGTATAAAGACTGTTTTTTGGGAAGAGTTAGATAAGGTGTTTTAAAAGATTCCACAAAGGGAGATGATTTGTTTAGGAGGAGATTTAAATGGACATGTCGGTAAAGAGGCATTAGGATATCAAGGGATTCATGGAAACTTTGGTTATGGGGATATAAACGAGGAAGGTAGGGAGATTTTAAATTTTGCTATGTCATTTGATCTCTTTATAGTCAATACAATCTTCAAAAAACGAGATGAACATTTAATTACTTATAAGAGTGGCTTAGCACAAACACAAATTGATTACTTTATTTGTAGAAAAAAAGATAGAGCGTGTTGTAAAGATTGTAAGGTAATTCCAGGAGAAAGCTTAACCACCCAACATCGACTTTTAGTTATGGATTTACAAATAAAAAAATGGACAAAGAAGAAAAGAGTGCATCGAGCTATTCGGACTAAATGGTGGAACCTCAAAAGCGAGAAAGAAGATATATTTAAACAGAAAGTCCTTCAAGGAGATTTTTGGAATTATGTTGGCACACCCTCTGATATGTAGAACAATATGGCTATACATATTAGGAAAGTGGCGAAAGATGTGTTAGGTGTATCTAAGGGAGGTGTACCGGCACAAAAAGAAGCTTAGTGGTGAAGTAGTACAAAATAAAATCAAGGCAAAGAGGGCATGTTACAAATTACATTATGCTAAGAAAACTAGTGAAACTTTAGAAGCTTATAAGAAAGCAAAGAAGGAAGCAAAAAAGGCTGTTAGTGAAGCAAAAGCTAAGATTTGGGAGGACTTATATAAAAAACTCAACTCAAAAGAGGGTGAAAGAGATATTTTTAGGATAGCTAGGGCTAGAGATAAGAAAACTAAAGATCTTAATTATGTTAGATGCATAAAAGACGAGGATGAAAAAATTCTAGTGGCAAATGATGATATAAGAAATAGATGGAAAAACTATTTTTATAATCTTTTTAATGAAAATAAAGATGTTAGTATTAGTTTAGGAGATTTAGCCAAGTCAGAAAAGTATATAAACCACAATTTCTACCGACGTATTCAAAAGAATGAAGTCAAAGAGGCTCTTAAACATATGAAGAGTGGTAAATCGGTAGGACCAGATAATATTCCTATAGAAGTTTGGAAAATACTAGGAGAAACAGGAATCACTTGGCTCACAAGACTATTTAATGAAATATGGAAAAACCAAAAGATGCTCGAGGAATGGAGAGCAAGTACACTTATACCCGTATATAAGAACAAGGGAGACATTCAAAATTGTGCGAATTATCGAGGTATCAAGTTAATGAGTCATACTATGAAATTATGGGAAAGAATTATCGAACGTAGGTTAAGACAAGTATCAAGTACAATAGAGAACCAATTTGGATTTATGCCAGGTAGATCTACTATTGAAGCGATTCACCTTTTGAGACGTCTTATGAAACATTTTAGAGCAAAAAAGAAAGACCTTCACATGATCTTTATTGATCTAGAAAAAGCTTATGATAGGGTATCGAGGGAGGTTCTTTGGAGAACTTTAGAAAAAAGAGGTATCCCATTGACATATATTAACCTTATAAGAGACATGTATGATGGTGCAAAAACATGTGTGAGGACTCATGAAGGAACGACAGACTTCTTTGAAGTTAATATTGGGTTACATCAAGGATCAACTTTAAGTCCATACTTATTTATAATGGTGATGGATGAGTTAACAAAACATATTCAAGATGAAGTACCTTGGAGTATGTTATTTGCAGATGACATTGTATTAGTGGAGGAGTCTAAGGAAAAAGTTAATAGAAAATTGGAACTATGGAGAGAAACATTAGAAAACAAAGGCCTCCGACTTAGTAGAACAAAGACAGAATATATGGAATGTAAGTTTGATCATTTGGCTACTTCAGAGGACATAGAAATTAAAATTGGCACACATTGTATTCCCCAAAAGGAAAGTTTTAAATACCTAGGGTCAATTTTTCAAAGTGATGGAAGAATTGATGGAGATGTTACACATAGAATTAATGCTGGTTGGTTAAAATGGAGAGGAGCATCAGGTATTCTTTGTGATAAGAAGATACCATTAAAATTAAAAGGTAAATATTATAGAGCAGCAATTAGGCCTGCCATGTTTTATGGTTCTGAGTGTTGGGCAGTTAATCATCAACATGTACAAAAGATGTCTGTGACAGAAATGAAGATGTTGAGATGGATGAGTGGTCATACAAGAAAAGACCGTATACATAATGAGGTTATTAGAAACAAATTAGGAGTGGCACAAATAGAGGATAAAATGAGAGAACATCGTTTAAGATGGTTTGGACATATAGAAAGAAGATTAAAAGAAGAACCTGTAAGAAGGTTAGAAAAACTAAATTTGGAATGTATTAAAAGAGGTAAAGGACGACCACAAAAGTGTTGGAAAGAAACAATAAAGAATGATCTAGCTTATTGGGAGTTAACTCCTAACATGGCACACGATAGGGATCTGTGGAAACAAAGAATCCATGTAGCCGACCCCGTCTACTATGGGAAAAGGCTTTGTTGTTGTTGTTGTTGTAATTCTCTTGTTTTATTCCAGAGTCATTTACTCCTCAAAGCGTATTAGCATAGCCAAACACTTCATGCCAACAATTCATATTTTTCAAATAAACATTTAATAATTGTTACTTCTTTAATATAATCTAGTTAAACTGATATTCTTCATGCGAAATTGCAGGTACCAACAACAAAATGTGGCTTTTCTTTTCAAGGCAACCCTTTTACCAAGGAAACTCCATTCTTCGAGCATGAGAGTCTCTTCCCTGCTAAACCCTCCTGTCTATGCTGCCCTTCCCCTAGAGGATTCAAGCCCAACCGGGTAGCCTTTGATCCTAAGCTTTTGCGGTGTCGAAATTCAGAGAGAGAGAGAGAGAGAGAGACCATCTTCTTAAGGTATATATCTATATACATCTATGTTGCATGGGTACAACCAAATGGGTGGCATACCCGTATCTGGTACGTACCGGGTATGGGTATGCATATTGGTATGTATCGATACATATAGACGCGTACCCAATTTTGGATACATCACGTACCCATATCAAGTACTTAACGGATCAGATTGATCCATATAGATATGGGTTGCCCAATCTAAAGCTCAACTATAAAACATAAAACCGACCCTAATCCCCTCTCTACTGTCACCAGTGTCTCTCTCTATTGTTTGCTCTCATCAGCATCTCTCTCTGCTTGATTCAATCACTGTTGCTTCTATCTATCCATCTTTTTTCTTTCTTTCTATTTAGTGATTCTTGTGTTGAAGTTGGGGAAATGGGGATTCTACGGGGAGTATGGTGTGTGAAGGAATTGATTGTGGTGTTGACGGGGTTCAAGATCAATTTAGTGTTTTTGGATGTATGATTTGCTAGAGTCCAGAGTTTCTAAATACTTTTACACTCTTTTAACCTGTATCATAAAACCACTAAGTATCTTAATTCATGTTATAACTTGAAATACTAAGCTGTGTAATTTCAACAAAAGAAAGCCTGTTTCTCTCTTACCTGCATTATTCTTTGGGTCTTCACATTGTAGATGTAAAAATTTACTTCGAAGTCTATGTAGAGACTTCAAATAAGCTTTTGCATACTACGTCGTACACAAGGGTGCCAGCTAGTTTTACTTAAATTAGCAAAGTTGTATTTTATGACTTTAAGAGTGATTGTGGGGAAGTGAGATCTTTTCAACTTAGGACTTTTTAAACCGATACTCAAGGGTCAGCCTAGACGCTTTGAGGATTTATTTTGATCATATATGTTTTTGAAATTCACTTTTCGAATCAATTTGACTCAATGAAAAACGTGCACTTGGCCTATGGAAGAAAATTTCTCTAAGTTCTGAAAAACAAAAACTGGTTCTATTTTCAAAACTTGTTTTTTTTAGAATTTTTTTAATGGCTTTTAAATCTCCAAAAATGACAAAAAATTAAAGTGAAAAGAGGATCATATGAAGGTTTAGAAACTATTTTTTATTTTATTTTTACTATTGTGATAGTTTGTAATTAAATCAGGAAATGACCCTTACTTAGACGTCCGAAACAGTTCTGTGACAGAAATATAAAGGTTTAAAGAAACATCTATATCTCAGTTCAAAGAGTTTCAATCTTTATGAACTTAGTCTTGTTGGAAATTTATGGATGTCGAATTTCTAATGAGATAAGTTTCACTAAAATTGGTTTATTACAAACAGAGTTATGGGATAATAACCCAAGGTTTATTATAGTAAATACAGGTTTTACAGACTCAACTATGGATTTATCCGATTTTCCCTAATTTTAATTACATAGCTACACGACCCTAAAATTCTTGAAAATTTTACAGAGTGTGGGCTGGTTTATGCGGATTCGGAGTTTAAAATTTCAGATCATTCGAAGTAGAAGATAGAGAATTAAAAATAAATCATCAGGTGGATGCGGAATGTTGAAAACAGATTTTCCGGTTTAGAAAATACGTGAATCCATTACATCCGAAATTTAAAGACAAATCACAACCATTTGAATGTAAATGACTGAAGGAAATGAATTGAAATATATTTATAGGTTAACTATATAGGAGATTAGGAGATATAAGTGAGTATAATGTATAGAGAGATAGATGAAACTTTAAATCAAACAAGTAATGAGCGTAAATGTAACGAAATGAAATGGGCATTATATCTATTCTATTACATCATGGGGGGAGACGATTGCTCCATTAATAGAACCCCTTTTAATGAATGAAAGCAAAGAAGAAGTAATTAAAGAAAGGAGGAGAGTGTCGACCTTACAATATGAGCCTCCTTGGCACCGATCGTGGAAGAAATGGAGAGGATCAACCTCTCTTTCTTTCTCTCTTCTCTCTCTTTCTCTTTCTTTCCCTCTTGCTACAGCTCTCCCCCTCTCTCTTAGGCTCTTTCTTCTCTTCCTTCAATGCTGGAAACCAACCTCCAAGGTGCCTTTCTATAGGCTTTTGGGGGATCTCGAATTGGGTCTTTTGAAGCCCAAGTCTTGATCCAATCTCTTGGCTGGCCATATGGCTTCATGTGAGCCTCTTGGTAGTCCCCTTAACCAAGGTGAGTCTAGCCCCATGTGGTGAGGGCTAGGCACGACCTGGTCTCCATGTTACCTAGGTGTGGTTTGGTCATAATCGGTTAAGGGAGTTCAGTAGGCTAGGTGCAATCAGGTGTTGCTCGACTAGGTGGTCCTGTTAGAGTCATACTTGATGAAGTTGTGGCTTGGCTTGGTTTGGTTCTACCCTTGGTCTTCCTTAGCCCTTGTCTTAGACTCTTGATTTGGCCTAGCCCATCTTCTTCAATTTCTTAAGATTGTCGAGGTAATGACTGACAAAGAACAGCCCATTTACCTTCTATCTCATTATTCTTTATTTCTTAACTTGGAGAAAACTACCTCTGCAGTCTGCAACTAAGCAACTACAGTACAACTCCAAGGCTGGAACCCTCAAATCACATTAAATTACTTATCTTCAGCTGCATCCTTCACAAACCTCCGCTGCCTTCTCTTAAAAATCATAGATATGCGTGTGCATTTAAAAGTGGAATAACCAGAAGAGAAACCACCATTTTCATCTTAACTATGGCTCCCACAATTTAAAACGATTAGGATCTCTCTCTCTCTCCCTCAAAAAAGAAGAAAACTTTGATATGGATGTATAATTATTGCGGGAAATGACAGTGACAGCATGCTATTGCAAGAGATAAATCTGTCACCTATGACAGAAACTAAAACTTCGATATGAATGTGTGGTGACACAAGGAAAGGTAATTTAGTTTGTTAGAGAAAGAGAATGTATAAGAGACTCGGGTGATTTGAACGTTTAAAAAGATAGTCACATGGAGTTCTTAGAAAGGAGTGAGAAGTTGGAAGGTGAATATGATTTTGTTTTTCTTCAGTTAATAGCTAATGCAGTATAAGGTTGAGCTCAATAACAACTTAAAAGTCCATCTACTCTAATCCGCTTAGTGTGAGAAAACGCTTTATTTAGGTCTTAGTTTCAGTTAGCGGTGACACTCTGCTCAATTTGGTAGAAAACTCAGATGCCTCCAGCTACAATTACAGCAGTTTTTCCTTAAGTTTATGTATCATTGTTGCCTTTCTGCAGATCAATGCGCCGATAATTTGACTTGTTTAATTGTTCTTTTCCTGGCACTTGCTTAATTGCTTAAAAAATTTGAATTGACGAACATCTCCAATCATTATTCATTTTCACAAGAATATAAAACGACTCTGATGTATTTGTGATCCATTTAATACAAGTACGAGTTCTAACTTTTGAGCAAATCCACTGTTATCAACTTATAATATCCTTCTCTTTCCTGACACAAATAGAGCAGCATTATTACGAGACGACAGACGTTTGAGCCAATGTATGAAAAGATATCAGCACGAGCTTCAGGACGTTGTGTCATTGTTGGTAGAAAGAAAGATTTACTACCATGTTGCCATCGATATGTTAGATCATTTATGTGGCCGTCAGTGGAGTGCCGGTCTCAACGCTGTAAAATTAAGCATTGTTACTCTATTTGCTACGTCAAGAAAAAAGAAAAGATTACTCCATGGGAGTTTGGAGAGAGCTCTCAGGTAAAGACACTAAAGCAACCGCTCTAGGCTTCCAATTTTTTAGGCCTCACTTTTCTAGGCAAAAGAATATTATTGAATGGACTTGCCTCAAAATTTTATATACTAGGCTTAAAAAAAAATTATTAAATAAACTTAGGCCTCAAAACTTATACACTTATTAATTAGGCCCCAAACATTTAGACAATATAGATTTAAGTCTCAAATCCAATAATAATGATTTTATACATAATATAAGTTTTTTTGGTGAATTTTCAAATTTTGGGTGTGGCGGGTGCCCCACGTTGGCTCGATGTAGATCAAACATGGCTATCAGGACATGAAATGGGTACAGGAAGCAGAAAATCGAATGGGTAAAACAAGCTAGCTTCCTTGCATGCTTCTTCTTTCGCTGCATATCACTTCTTGTGTCTATCTGAAACCTTGGTCAATACCATAGCAGTCACATTATCGTAACACTCCCCTCTTTGTTTTTTAATTGTTTTATGGTGAGAAACCCTTTCAAGGTAGACCTCCGGTACACATGGCCGGCAGTGACGGATTTTGAAATTGGTGTTATGTGGGGCGGAGGGCAGCCACCCCACCTCCCCTCTATGTAGACCCGCCACTGGCTGGGGGCTATATTGCCTGCGCCAGTATGGACTCGGGCCACCCCAAGGGGAATTGAACATGTAAATGGTCTGGTCTCCCAAGCCAAAAATCGCTTTGGGCCTTGTGCTTGTTGGCGGCCCATGCTAATGGCGTCTAGAGTGGAATTCTTTGAAGTTTATCTTTGGTGATGACCTCTCGTTGATGCTAAAGTCATGGATAAGACTTGACTCAAAGTCACCGAGGTTCCTTATCATGCAACTCTTTGTGAATCTCTACGGTCAGGTTTCAAAGTCATAAAACATGTGTGAACGTATGAAAGACTGCATTTTGAAGTGGATTAAAAAGTAAGGCGGCCACAATAGTTTCTCAAATTGAGTGGGAAAATTTCACCTAAAACAAACAACAACAATACGTATGATAATAATGATGATGATGATAGTGATGAAACAGAGGGAGAGATAAGACCAAATGAAAGAAAAAAAAAGAAAAAACAAAATGATTGTATAAGGAGCATGACTATAATAAGGGTATTATGTATATTTCTCAAGTAATTTTATTAAATTTTAAATAATATTTATGCTCCCAAGCCGACCCCATCTAGTATGGAAAAAGGCATAGTTGTTGTTGTATTTATGCTCCCAAAGTAAAGGGCGGATGTGAATATGTGTGTTAGAGGTTATAAGATCTAGCTTTTGATATATATATGGAGAGAGAGAGTATATGCTAACATATTTAAGTGCTAGGAAGTCTAAACAAATTAGAATCATTCATTTTTTTTATTGTGAAAAGAATAAGAACATCATGTACAGTGGAAGTTTCATATCTAATGACAACAGACGAATTGCATACTCTGTGCTGCACAAAAGACTCCAATTTTAGATATGCAAGTTCATCTGAAGTTGCTGACATCCGGAGTTTAGTAACATGAACCTGTCACTATTTTGGCCGACAATTTAGCTTCCTTGTGCTTTCTATCTCCGTCTATTTAGAAATAACAAATTCATAGTTTGTGACGCCAGTCAAGCAAATGCATCATGTTACTTTACTCCAGAAACCCATATCATTAATCATGAAAAGAATTTCTGCTGTGGAGAGAACTCAGTACTGCAACTGCCATGGCACATAGTCATAAAACTCTTGACTGCTTGTGAAGTCTAATAGTGCATTTTTCTGATGCTCATATCTACATATATAGTTAAGGCCGACAAGAAGTTTGCAAATTGCGTCCTCTGTCTTTGGCTTATCTGCAAAGTACAGAGTTTGGAGGAGGAGGATATTCACTGGAGGAACGAACTGTTGCTGCACAAAATTGAGCTCTGTTTGCCATTTGATAATGTTATGTGCAAGTGGAGCCAACCAACCAAGTATCTTATCAATGTCTTCCTTCCAGTCATGTGCAAGAGATGCATCGTATATACCAGAAGCTAAGTTCTTAGTGTAAGATCTCAGGCTCATTCTCAATAATGTCCGGAGGCTAGTCGGCAGCATTTGATATAAATCATGTCTAGCTTCATCACCAACTAAATGCGGATAGCATATAAACTTCTCCAGTATGATGATCACATTTGCATAATGTAGAGCTAAGGCAGAGCTCCTGATGGTTGAGGGTGGTGCATTCAGTAAGCCACCTCTGAAACTTGGTCCCAGCTTTGACTTACAGTATCTTCCAAATCCCCATACAGAATGGAAATGATCTTGATCCTCACGAAATAGAGAAACTGCTTTCATTTGATCTAAACTGGTTAAGGGACTCTCTTTTGTTGGTAGAGTTTGAGGGTTAGAACTGACTGAATTTCGGCTTACAGAGTCATTCTTCACTTGTCTCGATTGTGTTCTCCCACTGCCACTGCTGCTACCGGTACTCTGTGTCTCAATTTCATTATCATATCTAAAGGAACCTGAGCTAGCTAAAGTCAGGCATTCCTTCAAGAATTTCCCAGGACCAAATGCACAAGGCATTGCACAATTGCTACCCCTAAAACTTCCCAATTCTGTAATTTGGAGCAATGGCCCGGATTTAGCATTATTCCCTCTCTTATCAATAGAAAGTTTTCCAAGAGAACCAGATATATTCGGCGGCATGCGCTTCCGGAGCTCAATTTGGCCAGAAAACCCTCCACTCAGATCAAATCCCTCAGCAGGGGGAGATGAGGAATCAATCTTCCCAAAGGTGACGCAAATCCTTGCATAAATTGTGCACACCAACTTTACCAAGACTTCCACAATCTTATCATAGGTTTGATTCCATAATGAAATGTCTCTAAGATGTTTGATATCCTCTTTCTGCCATTGAAGTTTCTGCTCAAAATGTTGAAAACTCTCCTTCCCCAGCTCTTCATTCTGCCTGAGTTTCGTTGCACTTTGCTCCAATTCATTCAACGCCTCTAGTTCAGCATGCAGATTAGCAGTAGCGCTGACATACCTTTCAGTTTTCTTAATCACCCCATTCATATCCTTAGCCAGAAACCCGAAATCGCGAAAATCTAGCGTTTGCCTCAATAGATCATCATAAACATGCTCAAAACCCTGAAAGCAAGCTTGTTGCATCTCTTTCCTAGTCTCGAAATTACCCCAGAAACAATATTCAATTCATGTAGTTTCTCCATGAAAAAAAGATTCAGGAGGAGCTTCTTATCGTCCGACACCAATAAATTAACACCCTCAGAATTAAACACAGTATCTTTAATCCTAGTTATTTCTTGGTGACTAAGAGACTTGTAGAGATGAATGGCTTTGGACATAACATTAGCAATTTCAAAAGACAGAATACCAATAGTTTTTGATGTTCTCAGAGCACGCTTCTTGTTTGCATCATCAAGAAATAAGGCATGCTTGAGATTGTGACTCACCTGGCTTCCCAGTTTCATCAACCAAGTTTCAGCAACCATTTCTGGCATCTGCTTCTCTCGTTTCTCTTTCTGCTAGTGGTCTTCAATTCTTTCCTAGGGGAATAGTAGTAATGGTGAGAAACGTAAGTCAAGAAAGAGAGAACAGAGATAACCATCACAAAATTCCTTGTGGATGGTCTTCAAATGGAAAGGAAGAAACATGGAGTCTATCAAATGGGTTGTCTGAAAGGACCAGCAGATGGGCGCAAGGTTTAATTGAGCAGAGAGAAATAATTGAATGTAACAAAGAGTTTGAAGATGAATAGAGTATGTAATGCTTCTCTCTCTCTCTCTCTCTCTCTCTCTCTCTCTCTCTCTCTCTCTCTCTCTCTCTCTCTCTCTCTCTCTCTACAGGCGGACAGTAACTGGAGAGCCTATGTGTACTTGTTTTGTGGGTATTGAACTCTGAAGCTGATAAAGATCCTATTAATGGCGGCCTTCCCCCGTAAGCAGGAGATAGAATAGAAGGCATAGTTTTCATAGTATGGCTACTATACTCCAGAAACCCATATCATTAATCATGAAAAGAATTTCTGCTGTGGAAAGAACTCAGTACAGCAAATGCCATGGCACATAGTCATCAAACTCTTGACTGCTTGTGCAGTCCAATAGTGCATTTTGCTGATGCTCATATCTACATATATAGTTAAGGCCGACAAGAAGTTTGCAAATTGCGTCCTCTGTCTTTTGCCTATCCGCAAAGTACAGAGTGACGGAGAAAAAATTCCGGCTTTTACCTTATGTCTGCTGGGTCGCCGGAGTTTGAGTGAGCGCAGTTGATATTGAGGTCACACGAGGTGTTTCTGAGACGACCGTGAATCTGTAAAACTCTCTGTTTGAGTCTCACATGTATATGTTCACCTTGTAAGGGGCTGTTTTTTTATAGACACCCACTCCCCTATCGTCTGGCATTCTCCTCTCGTGGCTTCCCTCGTCTGGGAGTGGTAACGGATGGCCGTTACTGGATTTTCTGATAACGGTTGTCCGTTACATATCCGACCCGGCTGGATGGCCAGTCCAGCTATTACCAGAGCCGAGAATGGCCATTACATTGTAACATCTCCCACTTGGCCATTCGAGCCAAGTGTATCGACATACTGGTTTTTCCTCCCACTTTCCCGGGGTTTTCCCTAGTTATGTCGATCCCTGATTACTATTACAATCAGAACCTGTTGTGTGGTTATTTCCCTACACAACAAATCATCCATTGTATGGTTATTTACCTATACAACAACGTATCTCAAACCCATGTTTCTAACATGTTTTGAGAAGAATTCTTTCGTTATGCCTTTGGTTAAGGGGTCTGCCAACATATCTTCTGTTGGCATGTATGAGATGGATATTTCCTTTCTCATAATTATATCATGAACATAGTGGTATTTTACCATTATATGCTTGCTCTTTGAGCAATCTGCTCCACTCTTAATAAGAGTAATTGCTGCATTGTTATCGCAATAGATAACCACCGACTCATCTGTTATTTCCAGTTTCAAATCACGTATGAAGCGGCTTATCCAAACAACACTTGTTGCAGCCATACAACAAGCAATATACTCAGCTTCCTGTGTATGCAAAGCTACACAACCCTGTTTCTTACATGCCCAAGAAACAACACTACCTCCAAATAAGAATATTTGTCCTGAGGTTAATATAATGTCATCTTTGCTCCCAGCAAAGTCAGCGTCTGAGTATCCTACCACTTCTAATTCATTTGCTTGAAAACATAGTTTCAAGTCCTTTGTTCCTTTCAGATATCTTAGAATCCTTTTTACAGTCATCCAATGCTGCCAACCTGGATTACTTTGATATCTACTGACAAGACCAACAACAAAGTTGATATCAGGTCTTGTACACAACATAGCATACATCAAGCTGCCAACAACTTGAGCATAAGGAACATTAGGCTTATCGTCTCCTTCACCGGGACAATCAGCCTTACTTAGTTTCACCCCTTTTGCAACAGGTGTATCTGCAGACTTGCATTCACCCATTTTGAATTTCTTGAGGATATAGTCTATATATCTCTCTTGACTCAGGCATAAGAGTTTAGATCCTCTATCTCGAGAGATCTTTATACCCAAGATATAGGATGCTTCTCCCATATCTTTCATTTCGAACTTGGAGTTCAACCATGACTTTTTTTTGACAATCATTTCATTGTCATTTCCAGTCAATAATATGTCATCGACATACAAAGATAAGATGACAAAGTGGCTCCCACTGTTCCAAACATAAACACAGTGATCAAGTTTGTTAGCCACAAACCCAAGTTCTATAATGACATTTTGAAAAGTCAAATACCATTGGCGAGGTGACTGTTTTAGGCCATATAGGGATTTTTTCAACCTATACACTTTATCTTCTTGGCCTTCAATCACAAATCCTTCGGGTTGCTGCATGTATATGATTTCTTCTAGATCGCCATTTAGAAGGGCGGTCTTCACATCTAACTGATGTAAATTCAAATCATAATATGCAGATATTGCCAGGATTATACGTATAGATGCAAATTTCGCAACTGGGGAATATGTCTTAACATAGTCTATCCCTTCCTTTTGCGAAAAACCCTTTGCAACCAACCTCGCTTTAAACTTGTCGATTGTACCATCGACCTTATATTTCTTTTTCAGAACCCATTTACAGCCTATGGCTTTTCTTCCTTTTGGCAAATCAGCCAATTCCCAGACTTGGTTTTTCTCAATGGATTCAATTTCCTCATCCATGGCTTTCTCTCAGTCTGTTGCTTCCGATGAATTCATTGCTTGCTGATAAGTCAAGTTATCAATCAATTCATCTAAATCTACCGAATTACACACTTCTTCTGAAAGGTAAGTGTGATAATCCTTTAAATAAGATGGAATGACTCTTAGCCTCTTATGTCCAATTAAAGTATCGGTAGTTTCAGGAAGTTCTTCTATGGGCTCAAAAGATGATTGGTCAAAATCTACCAAATCATCAACATACTCTTCATTGTTTTTTAGGATGTCATTCTTAGAATCTTCTAAGAATTCAACATCTCTGCTTTCAATGAGTCCTTGGTCCTTATGATAGAACCAATATCCTTTTGAACCTTTTGGATATCCAATAAATATACACCTCAAGGACCTACTGTCTAGTTTATCTCTAGACTGATCAAGGATCTTGACATGTGTAATTGATCCCCATCTCCTGAGATGACCTAGGTTGGGTTTTCTCCCAAACCACATCTCATATGGTATAGTGAACACAACTTTACATGATACTCTGTTGAGCACGTAAATAGCTGTGCTTACCGCTTCTCCCCAAAATATCCTTGGTAGAGAGGCATAAATAATCGTAGACCTTGTCATATTCAATAAGGTTCTATTGTACCCTTCAGCTACACCATTTTGTTGAGGTGATCTAGGCATTGTATTTTGTTTAGTAATACCAAAGTCTTTACAGAATTCTAAAAATTCTGTTGAGGTATACTCACCTCCTCTGTCTAATCTCAAGACTTTGATAGTATGCCCCAATTAATTTTCCACTTCTTATTTATATTCTTTAAATGCTTCAAGTGCCTCTGATTTATGTGCTAAAAGATATATATACATATATCTAGAGTAGTCATCGATAAAGGTTATAAAGTAACCCTTTCCTCGATGCGTCTTTACTCTAAAAGGTCCACATAAATCTGTGTGAATAATCTCTAACAGGGTTGTTGCCATTTTTGTTTCCTTGGGAAAGACTTTCCGTGTCATTTTTCCTTGTATACAAGCTTCACATTTGTTGAAAGTCTTTTCCTCAAATTCGGGTAATAAGTCAAAGTTGGATAATTTCCTCAACTTTTTCAGACTTATATGCCCTAGGCGTTTATGCCACATATTCACATAAACAGAAAAGACACTTTCAATATAAACAGAAGATTGATGATTTTCATTATCGGATAACTTGAACAGTCCATGTTCTACATCAAATTCTCCTGAGAACAAGATTCTCTCATGTTTTTTCACAGTCACCTTGTTAGGTACAAACCTAACTTTAAAACCTTTCTTTACTAAGGCAGGGACCGAGACCAGATTGTGCCTTATAGATGGCACAATTAACACATCAGTCAGTACAATTGGTTTGCCTTGTACAAATATCCTAAAGGATCCAATACCTAAAATATCGGAAAACGTACTGTTTCCCATGTACACACGATATTCTCCGGGTTGATATTCCTTTAGATCAATTGCCCCTTCCTTGGTTTTTGAGATATGTCTTGTAGCTCCGGAGTCTATCCACCAACCTGTAACTGGGCGGTCCAAGTATAGGCATTCTGAAATTACACAGATTATGTCCCGCTTCTCCGATTGTCCGCGTTGTGGGTTGTTTCCTCCACCTTTCTTGTTGCGACAATCCCTCTTGTAGTGCCCCATCTTTCCACTGTTGAAGCACTTGATTCGGGAAGCGGTTTCTTGTGATTTCTTAAAAGCTTGACTGCCTTTCTTGTTATTCTTGCCAAACTTTTTATTTGATTTCTTTTTCTGGTTGGATTTGGAGCTAGATGCCAACTCATCCTAGACTACTAGCAGTTTTTTCCTTTTGTTTTTGAGCATGTGTTCTTGCTCAATTGCTAGCTTTAGGGACAATTCTGAAAGGTTGATTTCAGGCCCTAACCTTAAGGCAGTGGTGACCACATTCCATGATGGAGGTAGACTGTTCAGTATAGTTGATATCTGCATTGGTTCGGGGATGACTGATTTTGCTACAGCTAAATCCCTAGCCATTACCAGCATATGATTTACATGTTCTACTACATTTTCTCCTTCTTTCATTCTAAAGGAGTTGTATTTCTGTAGTAGCAACTGCACATGCAACTTTGCAGTTGTATCATACTTAGCTGTTAATGAGTCAAACAACTCGTTCGCAGTCTCAAATTCTTCAAAAACTCTAATCAGGTCATCCTCCATATAAGTTAACATTATAGTTCTTGCTATGGTATCGTCTTTTAGAAATATTTTATACATTTCTAACTGTTGTTGATTTGCGTCTGGTGGTGGAGGACGCACTATTTCCTTTAACACATACTCTACACCTTCTAGTGTTAGAGCTAACGGGGTTCTTCTCTTCCATGTCTGGAAGTTCAGACCGTTTAGTTTCTCTGTTTTTGCCAGTTCGGATACACATATCCTAGAACTCATTTTTGTTTGGCAAAAATACTAAATAAGCGGTCTTTTTCTTTCTAAAGGAAACAAAGGAAAAAACAATAAGCAAGAAACACGTTAACTTAATACAGAATTAATAATTTTCCTAAGGTTTTTTTTGCCTCTAAACCCTTAAACGAATACCAAGGGATAACTTTGCAATTTTACTTATTTGTCCCTTTTTGTATTTTTGTAAAATCACAAGGACAAACTCGTAAAATCACTATTTGGTATTCTTGTAAAATTCGCAAGTGATCGAGGTTGAAATCATAATTTTAACTCTCAGGGTGAATCTATAATTTTTTAAAAGGAAAAGGGGTAAACCTGTCTTTTGACTGAATGACAGAAACAATATTTTCTAAACCAGGTTGGATAAAACTATAAATTAACAGCCCCCGGTTTTTTTGTAATTTTCAAAAAAGTCCAAGGGTAAACTTGTCCTTTTTCAGTGGCAATTTCGTAATAATCAGAAAACAATGGGGGGCATTTCTGTCTTTCTCTCTCAAAACCCGAGGCGGTTTTCTGAAACCACTGGCGGTTTTGAAAACCACTGATTTTCCCGCCGTAGTTTTCTGAAAACCACATTTTATTTATTTATTTTATTTATTTATTTTATTTTATTTATATCGCTTATAAACGCAAAAAAATAAAAAACATTTTACAAGTCTGGATTTTTCCACAGAGAGAGAGAGAGGGGGAGAGAGAGGGGTTCGGCCGATGGCCGACCGTCGGCGTCGGCTGTTGGATGTCTGATTTTTCTTTCAGGCACTCCAGTCGGCTGCTCTTCATCGCTTGCTGTTTCTATCTCCTCTTCGGGCTTTTTCCGACTTGCCATTGTTATGCCTTTTTGGGGTTTCCTCCGGCCTACCTCTAGCTTTGCCTCTTTGGGGCTTTCCGCCGGCCTCCCTCTGGCTTTGCCTTTGGGCTTTCCGCCGGCCTACCTCTGACTTTGTCTTTGGGCTTTCCGCCAGCTGGCCTCTGGCTTCCCTATCCGATTGCCGACCGCCGACTGCTCTCTCTCTCTTTTTTTTTTTTTAACCCTCTTCTCTCTGTTTTTTTTTGCAGGGAACGAGGACCTGATACCACTAACGGAGAAAAAATTCCGGCTCTTACCTTTTGTCTGCTGGGTCGCCGGAGTTTGAGTGAGCGCAGCGGATATTGAGGTCGTGAGGTTTCCACACGAGGTGTTTCTCAGACGATTGTGAATCGGTGAATCTGTAAAACTCTCTGTTTGAGTCTCACATGTATATGTTCACCTTGTAAGGGGCTGCCTTTTTATAGACACCCACTCCCCTGTCGTCTGGCATTCTCCTCTCGTGGCTTCCCTTGTCTCGGAGTGGTAACGGATGGCCGTTACCGGATTTTCTGGTAACGGCTGTCCGTTACATATCCGGCCTCTCCTCAGGTAACGGCTGGATGGCCAGTCCAACCGTTACCAGAGCCGAGAATGACCATTACATTGTAACACAGAGTTTGGAGGAGGAGGAAATTCACTGGAGGAACGAACTGTTGCTGCACAAAATTGAGCTCTGTTTGCCATTTGATCATGTTATGTGCAAGTGGAGCCAACCAACTATCAATGTCTTCCTTCAAGTCATGTGCGAGAGATTCATCATATATACCAGAAGCTAAGTTCTTAGTGTAAGATCTCAGCTCATTCTCAATAATGTCCGGAGGCTAGTCGGCAACATTTGATATAAATCATGTCTAGCTTCATCACCAACTAAATGCGGATAGCATATAAACTGCTCCAGTATGATGATCACATTTGCATAATGTAGAGCTAAGGCAGAGCTCCCGATGGTTGAGGGTGGTGCATTCAGTAAGCCACCTCTGAAACTTGGTCCCAGCTTTGACTTATAGTATCTTCCAAATCCCCATACAGAATGGAAATGATCTTGATCCTCACGAAATAGAGAAACTGCTTTCATTTGATCTAAACTGGTTAAGGGACTCTCTTTTGTTGGTAGAGTTTGAGGATTAGAACTGACTGAATTTCGGCTTAAAGAGTCATTCTTCACTTGCCTCGATTGTGTTCTGCCACTGCCACTACTGCTACCGGTACTCTGTGTCTCAATTTCATTATCATATCTAAAGGAACCTAAGCTAGCTAATGTCAGGCATTCCTTCAAGAATTTCCCAGGACCAAATGCACAAGGCATTGCACAATTGCTACCCCTAAAACTTCCCAATTCTGTAATTTGGAGCAATGGCCCGGATTTAGCATTATTCCCTCTCTTATCAATAGAAAGTTTTCCAAGAGAACCAGATATATTTGGCGGCATGCGCTTCCGGAGCTCAATTTGGCCAGAAAACCCTCCACTCATATCAAATCCCTCAGCAGGGGGAGATGAGGAATCAATCTTCCCAAAGGTGACGCAAATCCTTGCATAAATTGTGCACACCAACCTTGCCAAGACTTCCACAATCTTGTCATAGGTTTGATTCCATAATGAAATGTCTCTAAGATGTTTGATATCCTCTTTCTGACATTGATGTTTCTGCTCAAAATGTCGAAAACTCTCCTTCCCCAGTTCTTCATTTTGCCTAAGTTTCGTTGCACTTTGCTCCAATTCATTCAATGCCTCTAGTTCAGCATGCAGATTAGCAGTAGCGCTGACATACCTTTCAATTTATGCATTGTAGGTATCGAAGCTATGTTAGTGTCCTATAAAGGAATACATATGGTGACTCTTAGAGATGTGAAAAGTCATTTCAGTAAACATGTTAAATGAATAAAATGGTCATAAGAAAACCTCTACATGGAGAGGTTGTATGCCAAATTGAAGTATGAGATCTTAGCCTTAATTTAGAAAGACTTGTTTATAAACCCTTTATGCAAAAAGAGCGTGTAAAAGTTTATCATAGTGTTTGTTCTGATTATGTCGAAGAGTTGACCTCTTTTTTTTTGTAAGATGAGTAAGAGTTCTTTTGCTATCAATTGCCAGTGTCCTTTGTATCCATACTTGAGCCGATAAGTATAATATATATTAGTTTCTTTTACTTATTATGCCTAATGTATAGAATAATTTGGTTATATTTATATTTTTGTCTTTAAATATAAGTTTAACAATTCAATATTCATATGCCACATGAAATTTGTTTATTTAGTTTGATAAAGTAGTAGTTATGTGTTTCTTGATATTTCTTAGAAATTAGATAAGACATTATATATATAATTTTTTATTCATAAATAAAAGTGTACCACTAAATCCGCTATATGCCCGCTACCGCTATATTAGGGTCAACCGCTAAGAGCCCGCTAAACACTGTATCTTTAATCCTAGTTATTTCTTGGTGACTAAGAGACTTGTAGAGATGAATGGCTTTGGACATAACATTAGCATTTTCAAAAGACAGAATACCAATAGTTTTTGATGTTCTCAGAGCATGCTTCTTGTTTGCATCATCAAGAAATAAGGCATGCTTGAGATTGTGACTCACCTGGCTTCCCAGTTTCAGCAACCATTTCTGGCATCTGCTGCTCTCCTTTCTCTTTCTGCGAGTGGTCTTCAATTCTTTCCTAGGAGAATCCTAGTAACGGTGAGAAACGTGAATCAAGGAAGAGAGAATAGAGATAACCATCACAAAATTCCTTGTGGATGGTCTTCAAATGGAAAGGAAGAAACATGGAGTCTATCAAATGAGTTGTTTGAAAGGAGCAGCAGATGGGCGCAAGGTTTAATGAAGGAGCAGAGAGAGATAATTGAATGTAATAGAGTTTGAAGATGAATAGTCGCTTAGAGAGTATGTAATGCTTCTCTCTCTCTCTACAGGCAGGCAGTAACTTGGGAGCCTATGTGTACTTGTTTTGTGGGTATTGAACTCTGAAGCTGATAAAGATCCTATTAATGGCGGCCTTTCCCCGTAAGTAGGAGATAGAATAAAAGGCATAGTTTTCAGATTTAATGGAGAGAGAGAGAGAAACTTAAATAAAGTCAAAGCCTTATTGGTTTTTTAGATTTGTTTTCCTCTCATGTATTTATTTTTTAATTTCCTACCTGCAACCAGATTTAAACTGTGTACCGGCTGGCTGCCCCTCCTTAATATATATATATATATAATATTTAAAATGTTCGACCGAGTAGTCGAGTATTTTGAAGCTCGGCTGCAGTTTCAGAATGGCGCAAGCCATCGCTCACTCTCAATGCGTGTCAACCATGGTAGTGTTAGACAATGTGCATTCATCGTGCCAATATATAAGCCATCGACTGTTACCTGACACACACCAACGTGCTCCACAAACGGTTTAAACTGCCCGGCGTGACCAACTCATAAATTGACGGCAATAACTTTAAGTCTTTCTTTTTCTCTTTATTTGATTACAGTGTGAGATTGAAGCCTAACACACATGCATCCTAGGAACAGTGGCGGACCAATTTTAGGTCAAGGTGAGTCATGCCTCTTACCAGAAATAAAAAAAATTAATGCGTTTATGATTGTATATAGAAAAATACAAGTATTTTATAGTACGAGCCATTCTAATTAGAATTAGAGAATCTTTTTATTG
>JAYKKT010000086.1:4715000-4850000 GCA_036023115.1 Brasenia schreberi | reverse complement strand
CTGGTAGGGAGCATCCTACCATTGGGCTACCGGCCTGTTTATGATAGTGGATTTAAGGAAAGTATTTAAACCATAGTTAGTGGCGGTTTGGAACAATGTATCAAAACAGTTTTTGAAGACCATGAAACATAACCGAACCGAAGGTCTTTGGTCTAGATTCGGTTATCTGGATGGTGTGGTTTCAAACCGACCATGCCTAGACAGCCATGAAACAAAGTATGAGGGCAGGGAGAGTAATAGCTCACCTGACTAGAGGGTTCACTCACAAGTTGAAGGTCATGGGCTCGATACCCCGACATGCTTGTGGCTTCAGCCTCGCCGTAGTACCGGATAAAAAAGTATGAGACCTAGTCAAGGGTCAACCAATCACAAACTTGATCAAGTCAAAACAATAAAAAAACACTTAAGTACTCAAACTTAAAATGATTAAGATTTGTTGGAGAGAATATTTCAAATTTGAAGTGGATTTAATGAAAGCATTTTTGAAATTTTATCTTTTTTATTACTCAAGAAAGGAATCCATGATCTTATAATTGTAATATAAGAATATTGTCTACTCCTACTATTAATTCAAGTAAATTATGTTTTTCTAATTTTTTATTTACTAATTCTCTTATTTTATTCCAGAATCATTTACTCCTCAAAGCGTATCAGCATAGCCAAACACTTCATGCCAACAATTCATATTTTTCAAATAAACATTTAATAATTGTTACTTCTTTAATATAATCTAGTCAAACTGATATTCTTCATGCGAAATTGCAGGTACCAACAACAAAATGTGGCTTTTCTTTTCAAGGCAACCCTTTTACCAAGGAAACTCCATTCTTCGAGCATGAGAGTCTCTTCCCTGCTAAACCCTCCTGTCTATGCTGCCCTTCCCCTAGAGGATTCAAGCCCAACCGGGTAGCCTTTGATCCTAAGCTTTTGCGGTGTCGAAATTCCGAGAGAGAGAGAGAGAGAGAGAGAGAGACCATCTTCTTAAGGTATATATCTATATACATCTATGTTGCACGGGTACAACCAAATGGGTGGCATACCCGTATCTAGTACGTACCGGGTATGGGTATGCATATTGGTATGTATCGATACATATAGACGCGTACCCAATTTTGGATACATCACGTACCCATATCAAGTACTTAACGGATCAGATTGATCCATATAGATATGGGTTGCCCAATCTAAAGCTCAACTATAAAACATAAAACCGACCCTAATCCCCTCTCTACTGTCACCAGTGTCTCTCTCTATTGTTTGCTCTCATCAGCATCTCTCTCTGCTTGATTCAATCACTGTTGCTTCTATCTATCCATCTTTTTTCTTTCTTTCTATTTAGTGATTCTTGTGTTGAAGTTGGGGAAATGGGGATTCTACGGGGAGTATGGTGTGTGAAGGAATTGATTGTGGTGTTGACGGGGTTCAAGATCAATTTAGTGTTTTTGGATGTATGATTTGCTAGAGTCCAGAGTTTCTAAATACTTTTGCACTCTTTTAACCTGTATCATAAAACCACTAAGTATCTTAATTCATGTTATAACTTGAAATACTAAGCTGTGTAATTTCAACAAAAGAAAGCCTGTTTCTCTCTTACCTGCATTATTCTTTGGGTCTTCACATTGTAGATGTAAAAATTTACTTCGAAGTCTATGTAGAGACTTCAAATAAGCTTTCGCATACTACGTCGTACACAAGGGTGCCAGCTAGTTTTACTTAAATTAGCAAAGTTGTATTTTATGACTTTAAGAGTGATTGTGGGGAAGTGGGATCTTTTCAACTTAGGACTTTTTGAACCGATACTCAAGGGTCAGCCTAGACGCTTTGAGGATTTATTTTGATCATATATGTTTTTGAAATTCACTTTTCGAATCAATTTGACTCAATGAAAAACGTGCACTTGGCCTATGGAAGAAAATTTCTCTAAGTTCTGAAAAACAAAAACTGGTTCTATTTTTAAAACTTGTTTTTTTTAGAATTTTTTTAATGGCTTTTAAATCTCCAAAAATGACAAAAAATTAAAGTGAAAAGAGGATCATATGAAAGTTTAGAAACTATTTTTTATTTTATTTTTACTATTGTGATAGTTTGTAATTAAATCAGGAAATGACCCTTACTTAGACGTCCGAAACAGTTCTGTGACAGAAATATAAAGGTTTAAAGAAACATCTATATCTCAGTTCAAAGAGTTTCAATCTTTATGAACTTAGTCTTGTTGGAAATTTATGGATGTCAAATTTCTAATGAGATAAGTTTCACTAAAATTGGTTTATTACAAACAGAGTTATGGGATAATAACCCAAGGTCTATTATAGTAAATACAGGTTTTACAGACTCAACTATGGATTTATCCGATTTTCCCTAATTTTAATTACATAGCTACACGACCCTAAAATTCTTGAAAATTTTACAGAGTGTGGGCTGGTTTATGCGGATTCGGAGTTTAAAATTTCAGATCATTCGAAGTAGAAGATAGAGAATTAAAAATAAATCATCAGGTGGATGCGGAATGTTGAAAACAAATTTTTAGGTTTAGAAAATACATGAATGTATCACATCTGAAATTTAAAGACAAATCACAACCATTTCAATGTAAATGACTGAAGGAAATAAATTGAAATATATTTATAGATTAAGCATAGAGGAGATTAGGAGATATAAGAGAGTATAATGTATAGAGAGGTAGAAGAAACTTGAAATCAAATAAGTAATGAACATAAATATAATGAAATGAAATGGGCATCATATCTATTCTATTACATCATGGGGGAAGACGATTGCTCTATTAATACAACCCCCTTTAATGAATGAAAGTAAGGAAGAAGGAATTAAAGAAAGGAGGAGAGTGTCGACTTTACAATATGAGCCTTCTTGGCACCGATCGTGGAAGAAATGGAGATGATTGGCCTCTCTTTCTTCCTCTCTTCTCTCTCTTTCTCTCCCTCTCTTTCTTTCCCTCTTGCTGCAGCTTTCCCTCTCTCTCTTAGGCTCTTTCTCATCTTCCTTCAATGTTGAAAACCAGCCCTCAAGGTGCCTTTTTATAGGCTTTTAGGGGATCTCGAATTGGGTCTTTTGGAGCCAAAGTCTTGATCCAATCTCTTTGCTGGCCACATGGCTTCATGTGGGCCTCTTAGTAGTCCCCTTAACCAAGGTGAGTCCAGCCCCATGTGGTGAGGGCTAGGCACGGCCTGGTCCTCATGTGACTTAGGTGCGGTTTGGTCATAATCGGCCAAAGGAGTTGAGCCGATTAGGTGTAATAAAGTGTTGCTCGACTAGGTGGTTCCTTTTGGTGCCATAGTTGATGCAGTCGTGGCTTGGCTTGGTCCAACCCTTGTCTTCCTTAGCCCTTGTCTTATACTCTTGATTTGGCCTAGCCTATCTTAGCTTCAACTTTTCTAGCCGGTTCGAGACTAGGTCCTTCGTCTTGGTCCACATTTGGTGAATGAGCTCGGTCCTTGCCTTCTTGTTGCTGCTTTGAGATTTGATTGGGATGATTTGATTCCATTTTGGCCCTTAGATCGTGCCTTCTTTTGGACCAATCCTAATTTCATCTTTTTTTACATTTTAAAACTTGATTTTGAAACTTAAAACTTTTAATTTCCAAAATCTTTGTTTTTGATATTTTATGAAATTAATAGGCCGTATTTAAATCATGGATTTTTAAAACCAGCCTATTGTTTCGAAACATGCTTGAATATGTTGTTTGCAAAATATTTTGGGGTGTTTATAAATGCCCTTCTTTGGCATTAATGGCAAAGAAAAAATACATCCTTTTTTATTTTTCTTCCCAAAACTTGACTTGAGAGTATGGATCTTTCCTTCGTTTCATAGCATCCTTTTTCTCGGTTTTTTGTGAAGGAAGAGATTTGTGCCAAAGGAGACTTGACTTATACTAAACACTAGTCCTAGAATAATCATGCATGGCTGATCTTTTGGTGGATATATGCATGCATGGTGTGATGTAAATGGAGTGTATTGTGTGTTTAGAGACTCACTCATGAGATGTATGAGCTTGAGTAGAAGCCTATGAAGGCCGGCTGCCCCAAGTGAGATAATCCCATATTATTTCTTTTGATGTTTTGGGTTTTCAAAATTTCTTTTCAAATGGGAACTCCTTTTTAGTTTCTATAAAAAAGGACTTCCAATTTCTCACATTTTCTCTCATGTGGGTTTCAATACCCACTATTTAGTAGAGGTTTTCTTGAAAACTTTGAGTAATATTTCAAAATTCAATTTCTTATATAACAAAGTCTAATTCTCAAACAAAATAAAATCCAAATAAGTCCTATTCCTACTCTAGGGCCACGATAATCGATGGTTTTGAAGATAAGGTCTCCCACTTTGAAGTGGCGAGCCTTCATATGCTGGCTATCATTTGCCGGTATGCATGTGCATGATCCATGGCAAGGAGCCTCTTCTCATCGAGTAAATCAAGCTCAACCATCCTAGCTTGTTGTAGGGTCTCTATGGGCAAATCGAGTGCAAGAGATGTATGAAATGAATACAATTTGGTATGAATGGGAAGTATAACATTTGTACCATAGACCAACTCAAATGGTGTGGCATTTGTGAGTGTACGGATGAAAGTCCTATAAGCCCATAAGGCTTCATCTAACTTCTCATGCCATGTCCTACTCTTCTCTAAAGTTTTCTCAATGATGCTTATGAGGGTTTTGTTTGTGGCTTCGGCTTGACCGTTGCCTTGAGGGTAGTAGGGCGATGAGAAATGTTGAGTAATGTCATAGGTATTACATAACTTTTTCATCTTCTCATTTTTAAATGGGGTACCATTTTCCGACACTAGGTCTCTTGGAACTCTAAATCGAGCTAAGATATTTTTCTTAATGAATGCCACTATATGTTGTCCTTGGACATTAGTTAAGGAGGCAGCTTCAACCCATTTAGAAAATTATTTGATGGCCCTCTCACTTGATGGATTTGATATGCAAGGGAAGGTTTGTACTCCCTTGAGGTTTAGGTTATCTTCTCTAAGGATCACTACTACTTGGTTATCCCATGAAAACTTGAGGCACTTATGGAAGGCTGAAGAGATGGCTCAGAGGGAATGTATTTAAGGTCTCCATAACAATAAGTTGTAATGGGGGTTTATATCTAAGACATGAAACATCTCCGTATGTAGGATATTGCCTACCTTCATGAGTAACTCGATGGATCCTAAGGGGTGGGATGAGTTGCCATTGTATCCTGTGATAACGATAGGACTTCGTTCAAGCCTAGACATGTGTACTCTTATTTGGAAGGCTACATGAAGATGAAGAATGTTTAGACCTCCTCCCCTATCAACCAAACATTTGTTTAGAGTGTGGTGATTCAATACCACCTCTATATGCAAAGCTTGGTTGTGGGTTGTATTTGGTCTCTCTAATTTATCCTCGGTGAACACGATTGGGGCCTTGGCAAATATGGGGGAGACCAAGAAAGATAGAGACTCGGGAGTTATGGTAGTGTTAATTAACCTTGGCTTTCTCTAGGATTCCCTCTAAGACTTGTTTATGTTTAAGTGAAGTTTGTATCAACTCTAAAATAGACATGTTTATGAGAAGTTTTGAAAGATGAAGTTCTAAATCATATGAGGTTAAAACAACACTTTTACCTTTGTCGATGCCATGAGATGCATTGGGGATACATGCTTTCGAAGGGCCGGGTAAAACGACCACTCCCTTGCTAGTTTGTTTAGCTAAGTATGGGGGTTGATAGATCCTTCCAGATATAATCACCTCACCTACATTCTCCATAAGGCTCAATTCTATCTTGACTCTACTTTGATACTTCGGAGCACATCAAATTTCTACAAAGGCTCTAGCCGGGGGCAGGATTCTAAGCGCTCTCCGGATCACTACTTGTTTGTATTTTTTTATTACGAGAGAGAGTGGTGTGTAACAAGTAGTGTAAACCGTATGTAATGTATGCTCAATCCCACGAGTTTGAATTGGAAAAAGACATACCTCTTTTTCTTTCTCGCTTTTGCTTGCATGATTTGGAAAGAGCTCTTTGAGTATAGCTTGGGAGGGCTCCAATTCTTCCGAGGCGTGGACTCTACCTTGCTCTATAAAGTCTTTGATTTTGTTTTGGATAGAAAAACTTTTATTTGTATCATGATCTTTGAGCCTATTATACTTGTAAAAATCGTTGAGAAATTTTCCCTTAGGGGGTGCCCTATCGGGAATGGCCGAGTGACTTATGAGACTTTAGGCCAACAAGATGTCTAGGATTTCCTTGAGTGGTTGTCTTAGGTGAGTGAATTGCCTTTTCTCAAATCTTTTTTGATCTTTTTTAAATGGTTTTTATTCGAATGGTTTGGAGGGTCCGGTTGGATCTACTCGGATGTTAGCTACTTTTTGGGTTTTTACTCATCCTTTAGGTGCATGTGGCCCATATGCCCCGGGTTTTTCAAATCTAGGTTTTCGGAAACTCTTTCCTTTACATAGATCTTCATACAAACCCTTTTTTAAATTGGCTTCAAAGAGTGAAGCATTTTTTATCAACTTTTAAAAAGTTGAGATCTCATGGAGGGAGAGGAGTGCTTTTAAATCCGTTTTGAAAATTTTCAAGATGAGCATCGCTACGCATCCTTCATAAATGGGCTCCCTAACTTGGCCCAAAAGTGACCTCCATCTAACGATGAATACATGTGCATCCTCATTAGGTGCTTGTTTTGTGTCTCTGAAGGTGTTTAGAGTGGGGGTGAGTTCTACATTGTGGGAAAACCGTTGAATGAAACAATTCGCCAAATTTTTAAAATTGGCGAATTCGCTGAAGTCATAAGAAGCCAACCATTTTGATGCATTCCTCTTGAAAGAGTGGGGGAACCAATATACCCATTTTGAAGAGTCCCTCTTTTTATAGGCTTTTCGAGAAAAGAGTTGGAGGTGAGATCTAGAATCTCCACTTCCATCGTACCGATGAAAGCTCGGTATCTCATCATCACTATCGATTTGATAATCGAAAGGTAGAAAATCCGATAGTGTGCATGCCCTTTTCTCCTTAGCTTGACCCTTTATTAACTGTTGTAGGGCCCTTTTATCTTTAATAGTAAATGACTTTAACTTTGGTTCCTCCTCAAACCTAGAGGTCATTTTGGTTTTTCTCATATGAGGGGGTCTTCAATGAGCCCTCGCTTGCTTTTCATGGGAGGAACAAAACTCGACCGCATCGGCCTCTTGGCTCAATGCAACGACTCTTTCCTCTATGTCTTTGAGTTCCCTTTTTAGGGAAACAAGCGAATCATTCCGGTTTTTGAAATATCCGTTTAAAGTCCTTTTTGAAAGCTGACTTATAGAGCACGAGGCTTGGCTTGAAACCTCTCATGACCCTTCCGAACTTGACATTATTTTGAAGAAAAGTAGACCTGTGCAAAATGAATGGATTAAGCACCAAAGTTTTTAAAAAAGTGAATATGAAAACCAACACCGAATCAATCAATCCTTAAAGACTCAAATCCCACCGGCTATGTCAATTCTGTAGATGTAAAAATTTACTCTGCGTCTATGTAGAGACTTGAAATAAGCTTTCACTACGTCGTGCATGAGCGTGCGAATTAGTTTTACTTAAAGTAGTAAAGTTGTATTTTCTGACTTTAATGGCGATTGTGGAGAAGTGAGATCTTTTCGACTTAGGTCTTTTTGAACTGGCGCTAAAGTGTCAGCTTAAACACTTTGAGGATTGATCTTGATAAGATGTGTTTTTGAAATTTACTTTTTCAATCAACTTTACTTGACAAAAAATGTGCACTTGGCCTATGGAAGAAAATTTCTCTAAGTTATGAAAAACAGAAACTAATTCTGTTTTGAGAACTTGTTTTTGGATTTTTTTTAATAGCTTCTGAATCTTCAAAAATCACAAAAATTTTACAGCGAAAAGAGGATCGTATGGAGGTTAAGAAACTATTTTTTATTCTATTTTTGTTGTTGTGATAGTCTGTAATTAAATCAAGGAATGACCCTTACTCATACGTTCGAAATAGTTATGTGAGAAAAATACATAGGTTTAAAGAAATGTCTGTATCTTGGTGCATAGAGTTCCAATGTTTATGAACTTTATCTTGTTGAAAATCTATTGATGTCAAGTTTCTAATGAGACATGTTTCACTAGGTTCAATATAAAGATAGTTATGAGATAATAACCCAATCTTTCTTGCAGTAAACACAGGTTTTACAGATTCAACTATGAATTTATCTGATTTTTCGCAATTTTAATTACATAGCTACACAACCCTAAAATTCTTGAACAATTTTAATTTTAGATCATTCGAAGTAGAGGATAGAGAATTAAAAATAAATCATTAGACGGAAGTGGAATATTGAAAATAGATTTTTAGGTTTAGAAAATACGTGAATGCATCAGATCCAAAATTTAAGGACAAATCACCGCCATTTGAATGTAAATGACTGAAGGAAATGAATTGAAATATATTTATAGATTAAGCATAGTGGGGATTAGGAGATATAAGAGAGTATAATGTATAGAAAGGTAGAAGAAACTTGAAATCAAACAAGTAATGAGCGTAAATGTAACGAAATGAAATGGGCATCATATCTATTCTATTACATCATGGGGGGAGACGATTGCTCCATTAATACAACCCCTTTTAATGAATGAAAGCAAGGAAGAAGGAATTAAAGAAGGGAGGAGAACGTCGACCTTACACTATGAGTCTCCTTGGCACCGATCGTGGAAGAAATGGAGATGATCAACCTCTCTTTCTTCCTCTCTTCTCTCTCTTTTCCTCTCTCTCTCTCTCTCTCTCTCTCTCTCTCTCTCTCTCTTTCTTTCCCTCTTGTTGCAACTCTACCTCTCTCTGTTAGGCTCTTTCTCCTCTTCCTTCAATGTTGGAAGAAAAACTAAATGGTCTAAATTTCCAAACATAGAAAAGGTGTATCTCGTTGGCTCTTACGTTCGAAGGTATATACTATATATTAAGGAAAACAATCTTATCACCTATTCACAATGCAATAGATGAAGAAAAAGAATTGTATAAAACATTCCTTCGAGATGACACAATATCAAGAACCATAATGTTGACATATATGAATGATGACCTTATTAAAGTCTTTGAAGAATTCAAAATTGCTAAAGAGTTGTTTGATTCAATAACAACTAAATATAATACTGCAACAAAGTTACATGTTCAATTGTTACTAGAAATAAAATTAAAAAAACAAATAGTGTAGTAGAACATGTGAACCAGATGTTGATAATGGTAAAAGACTTAGTTGTAGTAAAACCAATCATCTACGAGGCTATGCAAATATCCATTATCATAAACAATCTTCCCCTTCTTAAAATATGGCTGTCACAACCCTTAAATTAAGAGTTGAAACAAACCTTTATCAATTACCCCTTAAACTAACACTTGAACATGAACACAAAAATAAAAATAAGAAGGACAAGAGAGATTGTCGCAACAAGAAGAATAGCGGTAGAAATATACAACAATGCATACAATTGGAGAAGCAAGACATAATCTAGATGGTTTCAGAATGCTTCTACATTGATTAGTCAATATCTGGTTGGTGGATTGATTCAGGAACAACAAGACATATGTCAAAGAGAAAAGAAGGGTCTATAGACCTAAAGGAATACAAACTACGAGAACATCAAGTATATATGAAAAATAATACTTTCTCAGATGTTCTTAGGGGTTGGGTCATTTAGAATACATGTACAAAGCACACCTGTTGTACTCACTCATTAGTTATGTTATCAATAAGGCGCAATTTGGTTTTGGTTGCTGCCTTGCTTAAAAAAGGTTTTGAAGTCAAGTTTGTCCCTAATAAGGTAACGGTCGGAAATCATGGAAGAATAACCTTCTCAGAATCATTTGATGTTTAAAAAGGATTGCTCAAGCTTAATATCAATGAAAATGATGATTCTACTGCTTATATTGATAGTGCCTTAGGTGTAGATGTGAATGTGTGGCATAAATGCCTAAGGCACATAAGTCTTGAAAATTTGAGAAAGTTATTTAACTTTAACTTATTGTCAGTTTTGAAGAAAACACTTTTAACAAGTGTGAAGCCTGTATATAAGAGAAAATAACAAGAAAAATATTCTACAAAGACATAATCAGGAAAACAACCCTGTTAGAAATCAATTACACTGATTTATGTGGACCCTCGAAGATAATATCTCATCATGAGAAGGTATATTTCATAATATTTATCATGATTATTCGATATATATATATATATATATATATATATATATATATATATATATATATATATATATTAGTACATAAATCTAATGCACTTGAAGTATTCAAATAATATAAGCAAAAAGTTGATAACCAACTATGGTATACAATCAAAGTCTTAAGATTTGATCGAGGCAAGGAGTATACCTCTAAAGAATTTTTAGAATTCTGAAAAGGCTTTGATATTTCAAAACAAAATATAATATCGAGAACACCTCAACAAAATAGTCTAGCAGAAAGATATAACAAGACCTTATTGAATATGACAAGGTCTATGTTATTAGATGTCTCTCTATCAAGCATATTTTAGGAAGAATTGTTAAATACAATCGTGTATATACTAAATAGAGTTCTAATATAAGGTTGTATTCTCTACATCATATGAGATGTAGTTTGAGAGAAAAATAAACCTAGGTCATCTCAAGAGATAGGGATTTGTCGCACATGCAAAGATCCTTGATCACTCTGGAGACAAGCTAGAAGAAACTCTTTGAGATGTGTAATTATTGGATATCCTAAAAGTTCCAAAGGATATTGGTTTTATCATAAGGACCATGCATTAATAAAAAGAAGAGATGTTGAATTCTTAGAGGACACTAAGAATGACATCGTTGACAATGATGATGAATGTTTTGATGATCTAGTAGATTTTGATCTATCGTCATGGAACCCATAAATAAAGATGATCTTCATTAACAAACTTAAACTTTAAGTGGGTATAAAAGACCTAGGGTCACACTATCCTACTTAAAGGATTATCACACTTACCTTCTAGAGGAAGTGTGCAATTCGGTAGATTTAGATGAGTTGACTGATAACTTAACATATTAGTAGGCTATTGGCTCATCTGAATCATCATAATGAAAAAAGGCCATGAATGATGAAATTGGATCCATTGGAAAAAACCAAGTCTAGGAATTGACTCATTTGCCAAAATGAAGGAAAGTCATAAGTTGTAAATGAGTTCTAAAAAGAAATATAAAGTCGATAGGTCTATCGAAAAGTTTAAGGTGAGGTTGGTTGCAAAGGAATTTCTGGAAAAAGAGAGAATAAATTATATTGAAAGATATTCTCCTATTCTGAAATTTGCATCCATAAGGATAATCTTGGTAATTTTAATATATTATCAAAGTAATTGTTTTATTGTTTTCACAATAAATGACAACATTCTCGTTAGCTATATCAAACTTTAAATCACGTATGAAGCGGCTTATCCAAATGTCACTCATTGCAGTCATACTACAAGCAACATACTCAGCTTCTTGTGTATGTAATGTTGTACAACTCCTATTTCTTACAAGCTCAAGAAACAAATCCACCTCCAAATAACAATATTTGTCCAGAGGTTGATTTGTTGTCATCTTTGCTCCCAACAAAGTCAACATCTGAGTATCCTACTACTTTCAATTCATCTAATTGAAAACACATTTTTAAGCCTTTTATTCCTTTAAGATATCTTAAAATCCTTTTCACAACAATCAAATGTTACCAATTAGGATTACTTTGATATCTACTTATAAGATCAAGAGTAAAATTGAGAGTAAAGCTGATATCAGGTATTCTATATAACATAACACACATCAAGCTACCAATAACTTATACATAAACAACATTAGGTTTGTTATCTCCCTCATTGGGACAATCAATCTTACTCAATTTTACTCCCTTATGCAACAAGTGTAGATGAAGGCTTTTTGATGCCTCTCCCATATCCTTCATTTCGAACTTTGAGTTTAACCATGACTTGGTTTTGACAATCATTTCATTGTCATTCTCATTCAATAATATGTCATCTACGTATAATGATAATATAACAAAGTGACTCTCATTGTTCCAAACATATATACAATAGTCAAGTTCATTAGCCATAAACTCAAGTTCAACTATGACATTTTGAGAGGTCAAATACCATTGACGAGGTAATTATTTAAGGCTATATAGGGATTTTTTCAATCAATATACTTTACTTGGCCTTTAACTTTGTATCCTTCGAGTTGTTGCAAATATGATTTCATCTAAATCTCTATTTAGAAAAGTAGCTTTTACATTTAATTGATGTACCCAACCATCTGTCTATAATGAGTGCGATCACTCAATAGCTCTTTATCAATAAGTCACATCTTTTTGTTGATTACCTTAGGTGTCTCAATAACTTTGTCATTTGTAAGTCCTGATCTAAGAATAATATCATTAGTAAATTTAATTTATAATAAAAAAAACCTCTATCATCTTGAGTTACCTTAATGCCCAGAAAATAAGATAGTTGTGCAACATCTTTCATTTCAAACATCTTACCAAGTTCTTCCTTGATTTGCTCAATCCTGAAATTATCACTACCTGCAATAATCATATAATCGACATAGAGCAAAATGATAACAATACCTGCAAGAGATTTTGTTATAAACAAAGTTGTGTTAATATAAAATGTAGTAAAGTCATGCAATGTCATGAATTCAATCATTTTATCAAACAAAGTTTTACGAGCTTATTTGAGATCATACAAAGATCTTTTGAGCTACAAGACTTGGTTTATAGGAAGATTGAGACCAGAAGGAAGTTTCATATATACTTCTTCCTTCAACCAACTATTTAAGAAAACATTCTTAACATCTAATTGATAGATATTTCAATGCTAAATTACACAAACAACTATAAGTGTTTTAACAATTGTCATTCTAGGTAAAGGAGCAAAAGTTTCTTCATAATCAATTTCATATTTCTATGAGTAACCTTTGGTAACTAATCTAGCTTTATAACGATCTAATGAACCATCACCCTTAGTCGTAATTTTATAGACCCACCGATAATGTATAGTCTTTTTGTTTGATGGTCTAGAGACAACCTCACAAGTTTGGGTTGTACATAAAATATCTAATTATTCGTTCATAGCATGAATCCAATCTTGTGACAATTGAGCTTCCTCAAAAGTTTTAGGTTACTTTATAGCTAAAATATTAGTTATCAAGGCTCTATACTTTGGTAAAAAACTATCATAGGAAACAAACTTTTCAGGATGTCTAGAGTCACGATTTTACCTTCAAAGAATAGGCGGAGTTCTACTAATGTAATATTGATCAAAAGGGGTAACAGGATGTCTTGAAATCATGTGTTTATCAAGATCATTTTCTACATAAATCACATCTTCTCTTAAAATATTATTTAAAGAGTATGAGGAATCATCAATAGGACTAACATCATCCATGCTTTCAAAAACATATTTATTTTCAAAAACCTTGACATCTCTCAATACATAGAGCTTTTATGCTTACAATCATAACACCTATATCCTATTTAATTTATCTCATATCTTATAAAAACAAATTCTATGGCACGAGAAGATAGTTATCATCTTTGTTAGTATAAACAAAATATTTATATAAAAAAATACGTAGTCTAAAATAGTTGGAAGAAACCTTAAAGAGCTTTTCTATAGGAGACAAATTTTATACAACCGAAGATGACATTTGATTAATTAAATAAACTTTAGTCATAATAACTTTTGCCCAAAAATTCTTATAAACACCACTTGATAAAAGCAAGGTTCTTATGGTTTCGAAAATATGTCGATATTTATATTCTGAAATAACCTTTTGTTGGAGTGTTTTAGTACAAAAGATTTGATGTACGATTTCAAATTTTTCAAAATAGTTTTAAAATTCTTTTGACATAAACTTTCCTTGTGAATCAGATTTAAAAATCTTGATTTCGAAATCAAATTGATTTTTTACAAGATTATAAAAGATAACAAAATTTTGAAAGACATCATATTTGACCTTTAAAAGATATACCTATATATACCTAGTAAAATCATCTATAAAATAACATAATAGGAAATATCTCATTTAGAAAAAATGAGTGTCAGTCCCCAAACATCCCAATGGACTATTTCGAATGGTCTTGTGGTAACATGCATTTTGTTTGAAAAGGATAAATGTTGTGTTTTACCAAGTATACAGTCTTTGAAAGAAATTTTTTCTTTAGTCTTTATTTGAAGAGGATATTGATATAATTTTTAAGCATTAAGATGTTCTAGTCTTTTGAGCAATAAAAGAGCATCATTTGACAAAACATTAACATATTATATATTATGCAAATAGTCCATAATGTAAAGTCTATCCTCTCTATGGCCATGACCAATCACCTTCTTTGAAAGACGATCATGTATAATATATCCTATGGATGAAAAAGTTACAATACAACTCTTATCCAAAATTTGAGATATAAAGAGTAAGTTTAAATTTAATTTTGGAACAACACTAATTTTAGAAACTTCAAAAATTTTATTTTATAAATTACCAATTTTATCATCTAATTTTGTTCCATCCGGAGTGTAACACATGATAAAGGTTTTTTAACACACGAGTTTAAAATTCTTTCATCGTACCTTGAATTTTATTTGTTAAACAAGAGCAAACCGCACCAATCATTATTGTATCCTTCATTTGAGCTTCAACTTTCTTCACTTTTTCAAGTGGAAAGATGAAGGATGAAACTTGTTCTTCCACTAAAGTCACCTTATTTTTCAATTTAGGGCAATTTGACCTTATGTGACTAGCTTCTCTATAATGATGACAAATAACTTCTTTGCTTACTTCCTTGATCCTTCGTTTTTAAAATGGAGAGGACGATAAGCCTTCACATTTGCTTCAGATTTAGATGCGGCTAGGATGATATCTCTTTGATGTCTAACTTCATTTATTCTTGTTTTCACCATTTGAAGATTGGTAAGTACCTCTTCTTTGGTGAAAAAGTGCTTTTGATGTATAAAATATGACTTAATCCTTTTGAATTCTTCTCGAAGACTTCATAGAAATTGATATACAAAATTTTCATTATCCTCACATTGTCTCTCATTAAGACATTATGTAAATTTCTTTCTATAGTCATATAATTGATTCCAAATATTGAAATATTCACTAAAAAATTCGTTTACTCCTTTACATCCTTATTTAAAAGATACCAATCTATCTCTTAATGCCATTTGATGAGTAACATCACTTTAAACATGATATTTTTTCAAATATTCCCACGCTTCTCTCGCATTAAGGAAGTCGGCCAAAGTGTCCCTAGTGTGTTCATTCACATTATTCATGAGCACCCATAGGATTGTTTTATTACTACTTCATATTCTTCTTTTTGCTCAAATGTGACGTTAATGTAGGGTTCCACATTCAAACCACTTAAATAGCCCCATAATTTTTTGAAATATTGATAATTTTTCATATATTGACCCCATGTTTTGTAGTTCAAGGGTGTTAAACAGAAGTTAAAACCTCATTTTTCATTCATTTTTTCAAGAAAGAAAATATAAAGAAGTAAACTTATAATAAGACCAAAGACACAATCAATACACCTTTTGAGGCTACGAATAACGTTCTCACGATCGCGAATGACTCAAATACCATGTAACAAAGTCTATGCTTTAATGTAACAGTGAAGGATTGGTGAATATCACCTCAAGATATAAATCACAAAGCCTTAGAAAAAGGCTACAATAGGGTATATGCAACAAAAGCACAATATAACAAAAATCGATATTATTTAGCCACAAAAAGCTTGAAAGAATATGTACATTAGTGTCATATTTATAGAAGAGAACATAAGACAAAGGAGAAGGAAACAACAAGAGGGGGGGCTGGTCATAGCCAACCCCCAACAGCTAGGAATTCTAGCCATTGGGAGCCTGGTGACCGTTGGGCCCCCAACGGCTAGGGGCCCTGTAGCCCTGACCCTCACAGCCCGCAGGGCCAGGGCCAGGGCGGGCGGGCCCTGGCAGCCCATATGTTCTAACATTGTCTCCCATTACGAATTGGTTTATTGAACCATTAACTTCTGTTGAACTGAACCCAGGTTCCTTTTTCTTCCTTCTTCCTTCAGTCTTCTCCTCACCTCTGCAACATCATTCCATCTGTTTGTTGTGGCATATATATTTGATAGAAGTATACGGTAGCCGCAGTTGTTGGGTTCAAGTGAGACGAGTTCTTTGGCTGCAATCTCCCCTAGCTGAGTGCTTCTGTAGAGCTTGCAACCAGCAAGAAGAGCACCCCATATTACAAGATTAGGTCTATGGGGCATGTTGTTGATCAGATCGTAGGCTTCATCAAGGCGCCCAACTCGTGCCAGCAGATCAACCATACATCCATAATGCTCTATTTTGGGCGACAGCCCGAACTCGTTTCTCATGAAGTTGAAAATTTCATGCCCTTCGGCTAATAATCCTGCGTGACTGCAGACATGTAGCAGTGCTATGAAAGTTACGTCGCTAGGTCTCAACCCCGCACCTTTCATTCTGTGAAAGAGATTAAGGGCCTTTTCTCCACGACCATGCATAGCGAAACCACTCATCATGGCATTCCACATGCAAATATCCCTATCTGTAGCTTTAGCAAACACCTCTTCTGCTTTATGTAGATCTCCACATTTTGCAAACTTGTCCAGTAGAGCAGTATTGAGCACCATATCACCACTGAGCCCGAGTTCATATATGCAAGAGTGAAGCTGATTTCCTATATCAAGTGCTCCAGCATTTGCACATAGCGAAAGCAAACTGCAAGTATTACTTGGTTAGGTTTGATCATTGCGTAATGCATTTCTCTGAAGAGATCATATGCCTGATTTAGCTGACCAGCCTTGGCATATCCAGATATCATCGCCGTTCAAGACATGAGATCCTTGTAGCTCATTTTAGCAAACAAAGAGCACGCGGTTTGGGTATCGCCACACTTAGCATACATATCTAGCAGCGCTGTGACCAAAACAACTGACATGTTGAACCCCATTTTGATCATGTAGACATGAACCCATTTGCCGAGCTCAATGGTTGCAGTATTTCCAGCTTCTATCAACATGCTCAACATTGTAACTTCGTTGGGAAAGAGTCCCTGACCAAAACAACATTCTGCATATATTGAAAAAGCTCAAGGCCTTTGTATATGTTATCAGAATGAATATAGCCTCCTATTCATGGCCGTGAATGGCACTATGCTTCGTTGAGGAAGTTCATCAAACAGTCTGCGTGCTGATCGACACTTCCACATTTGACATACATGTCTATCAACTGTGTTGGTTGAAAGACGATCTGGTGATCCGTTGATACTATTCTTCATGACACAGCCATCCATAGCTTTCGCCATTCCCAAATCTCCAATACCCACAAAGAGATTCACCATGTTAATCATAGTTACTTACTGGGTCTAATGCCAGCAGTATGCATCTCCTGATGATATCTAGAGCTTCATCAAAGCATCTATTGTTATTGTAGCCATCAACTATCGTGCTCCAAGAAACATCTCTTTCAGGCATTTTATCAAACACCTTACGTGCTGAACCAATCAATCCACATTCACAATACATCTGCATGAGTGAATTCTGCACAAAAACATCCAAGCTCAAACCATATTTTGTAACGAACCCATGAATTTCTCTTCCTCGCCAACTATCCCAAGACTTGATGCACGCCTTTAAGATAGACGGGACAATGAATTCATCCACGGGGTCGACGATATATGCATATGGCACATCTGGAGTATTGTTCTTGATGTAACAAGTGATTATGAAATTATACAGTGTGGAGAGTGAAGGCTTGAGAAGAAAAGGATTACAGAACTGGGTTCGTATAAAGTGGCATGGATCTGCTTAGTTTCATCCAAGCTTGTTTGTTGAGGTGAAGATGCCAATTTGCGTGTTCTTGGTTGGTGCAGGGTTCCAATCCTGAGGGGAATGGTGGGGCAAGACGAATATGGAGTCACGCCCAAGTTGGGTTTGGTGGCTAGGCTTGACATGGGCTCTTAATTTAGAGATTTGCTTCCTTGTTGCCAGCAATAGGCCAATGGGTTAGTAGAAAGAGAAGGTGTTGCTTCTTGTGAGAAGGTTGTGGTACAAGGTGCTATCATTATAAAGCAGATTCTTCACCACCAAACCATTTTTTCTCTAACCTAACCCAATATTGTATACAACATTCTTGTGAGAAGGTTGTGGTACAAGGTGCTGTTATAGCAGATTCTTCAGACCTATAACATACAAAAAGGAATGCATGTATATCCCACTTGATCGAGTTTTCTTCTTTCTTTCTTTACAACAGGAAGCCGAATCAGGGTGTGCATGCCCCCCACAAGTTGAATTCATCGTGTCTTCGCACGAGTCAAAGAGCCCTACTAGTCTGGGCTTTCTTGTTGCGGTAGTTGCTGCTTGCTTATGTTGTTTTCTAATTCGAAGTTGTTGGGGCCGCAGTTCTGATTGCCGGTCCCGACTGACGCAGATCAAACGTTCGTTTCCTCTCCAATTGTAATATCTTGTATTCCTGTAAATAAGATAGAGAGAAGAGAAGAGAAGAGAGAGATAGGGTCGAGGTTACCCAAGAGTTTTCTTAGAAGATTGTATTGTAACACACTTTTATGTATGTTCTTTTGTATTTATACATGGCTTTTTCGATCTTCTGAATTTTTTTCTCTGGGCTTTTCTTTTTAACAACCATTTCATTTTATGGAGAAAATGCATGAGGCCTTTTAAAAACAAAAACGGTTTTAATAACTTTCATATTTTTGAAATGCAACTCATGAAATATGAGAAGACGACCCTTCTTCCCGCATTTTATGATTGTTGTTAATAATGGGGCTGATAGTGACCACCCAATACTTACATCTCCCACTTGACTACTAGAGTCAACCTTTGATACACTGTTTTCCCTCCCACTACTTTGGGGTTTACCAAGTTATATCATTTTTCCTCGTTCAAAGTAAATTACAACTTTTATCTGTTATGCGGTTTTTCCACAATGTGTTTTTCCTTAATAACTCACAAAAAAGTTTATTTTCTACACTTATACATTAGGCATATCTCAACCCCATATGGATTACATGTTTAGTAAACAATTATTCTGAGATGCCTTTTGTTAAGGAGTCAACCAATATATCAGTAGTTGGCATATAACATATAGTTATTTCACTTCTTTTGAGCATATCATGAACATAGTGATATTTAACCATTATATACTTGCTTCTTGAGCTATCAACTCCACTCTTAATAAGAGTAATTGTTGCATTGTTGTCATAAAAAATAACAACCAACTCATTGGTTATGTCCAACTTCAAATCACATATGAAGTAGCTTATCCAAACGGCACTAGTAGTAGCTATAATGCAAGCAACGTACTCAATCTCTTATGTATGCAACGCTACACAACCTTGTTTCTTGCATGCCCAAGAAATCGTACCACCTTCAAATAAAAATATTTATCCTGAGGTTGATTTGTTGCCATCTTTGCTCCCAACAAAGTCAACATCTGAGCATCCTATCACTTTCAGTTCATCTGCTTAAAAATAAAGTTTCAAGCCTTTATTCCTTTAAGATATCTTAGAATCCTTTTCACATTTATCTAATGTTGCCATGTAGAATTACTTTGATATCTACTAACAAGACCAACAACAAAACTGATATCAGGTCTTGTACACATCAAATTACTCGCAACCTGTGTATAAGGAACATTAGGCTTGTCGTCTCCTTCACCAAGATAATCAACCTTACTTAATTTGACCTATTTCGTAATAGGTGTAGATACATACTTTCATTTAACCATTTTAAACTTCTTGAGAATATAATCAATATATCTCTCCTGACTCAGGCTTAGAAGTTTAGATTCTCTATCTCGAGAAATCGTTATACTCAGGATGTAGGATGCTTTCCCCATATCCTTCATTTGAAACCTTGAGTTTAACCATGACTTGTCATTCCCAATCAATAATATGTGATCTACATATAATGATAGGATGACAAAGTGACTCCTACTATTCCAAACATATACATAGTGATCAAATTCATTAGCCACAAACTCTAGTTCAATAATGATATTTTGAAAAGTCAAATACCATTGACGAGGTGACTGTTTAAGGCTATATAGGTATTTTCTAAACCTATATACTTTATCTTCTTAGCCTTTAACTATGTATCCTTCAGGCTACTTCATATATATAATTTCATCTAAATCTTTATTTACAAAGGCAGTTTTACATCTAACTGATGTAAATCCAAATCATAATATGTTGATATCGCCAGGATTATTCTTATATATGCAAATTTCATAATAGGAGAATATATCTCAACATAATTTATCCCTTCTTTCTATGAAAAACTCTTTGCAACCAACCTCACTTTAAACTTGTCGATTGTTCCATTGACCTTATATTTCGTTTTGAGAACCCATTTACAGCTTATAACTTTTCTTCCTCTTAGCAAATCAATCAATTTTCAGACTTGGTTTTTCTTAATGGATTTAATTTCTTCATCCATGGCTTTCTCCCAATCTGTTAATTTAGATGAGTCAATAGCCTACTCATAAGTCAAATTATCAGTTAACTCATTTAAATCTACCGAATTACACACTTCTTGAGCAAGATAAGTGTGATAATCCTTTAAGTGGGATGGTGCGAGCCTAGGCCTTTTATGTCTACTTAAAGTTTCGGTTGATTTAACAAAATTTTCTATGGGTTCAAATGATGATTGATATAGATCTACTAGATCATCAACATAATCATCATCATTCTCTAGGATGTCCTTCTTAGTATTTTCTAAGAATTCATGATCCCTGTTTTCTATCAGTTCATGATCCTTATTATAAAATTGATATTCTTTAGATCTTTTAGGATATCCGATGAATATACATCTTAAGGAGCTACTCTAGTTTGTCTCTAGATTGATCAAGGATCTTCACATGAGTGATAGATTCCCACCTCCTTAGATGACCTATGTTTGGTTTTCTTCCAAATCACATCTCATATAGTATAGAGAATACAACTTTACATGAAACTCTATTGAGTACATACACAGTTGTATTTACCGTTTCTCCCCAAAATACCCTTGGCAGAGAAGCATCTAATAACATAAACCTTGTCATATTAAATAGTGAGGTATCCTAAGTATTATATTTTGCTTTACAATACCAAAATCTTTGTAGAATTCTAAAAATTTTGCAGAGGTATATTCTTCAATGTGATCTTACTCTAAAAAGTCTACATAAATATGTGTAAATAATCTCTAATAAGGTTGTTGCCCTAATCACTTCTTTGAGAAATGATTTTCTTGTCATTTTCTCTTATATTCAAGCTTCACACTTATTAAAACTGTTTCATGAAAGTTGGGCAATAAGTTAGAGGGTTAATTTTCTCAACTTCTTTAACCTTAAATGAATCAATCTTTTATGCTATACATTTACATCAATCACATAAACATTATCAATATAAGAAGATAATGAAGCAAATTCTTGCTACCCATCGTATCACAGTTGAAGCACTTTATCTAAGAAGAAATTTCTTAAAGTTTTAACCGCTCTGCTTTTTATTCTTATCAGATTTTTTAATTGGTTTTCTTTTATCTTGGTTATTTTTGGAGTTAGACCCTAAATCATTTTGAGCAACTAGTAACATTTTCCTTTTATTTTTGTTCATATGTTCTTTGATTGCTAGTTTCAGTGGGAGTTCTGAAATGATAAAATCTGGTCTAAATCTAAGTGTTGTGGTTATCATGTTTCAAGAAGGGGGAAGACTATTTAGAATCGTGGATATCTGCATTGGTTTAGGAATGATTGACTTTGCTATAGCTAAATCTCTAGCCATTACCAGTATTTGGTTAATATGTTCAACTACGTTATCACCTTATTTCATTTCATTAGAGTTATTTCTGAAGGAGTAGTTGTACATGCAACTTAGCTATAGTATCATATTTTGTGGTCAGGGAATCAAATAACTCCTTCGCAATTTCATATTCCTCAAAAAACATAATCAAGTCATAGAAAATGTAGGTCAACATTATGGTCCTCGCTATCGTATCATCCTTTAGAAATGTCTTATATATTTTTTTCTTCATTTGTTGTAACTGGAGTAGGGGTAAAATTGTTTCCCTAAGTACATAGTCAACTCCTTCTAAGGCCAGTGGAATTCTCCTTTTTCAAGTTTGAAAATTTAGGTCATTTAACTTTTCAGTCTTTGCTAATTCAGACACACAAATTCTACAAGTCATTTAAAAAAAAAAAATGACAGAGACAACAAGTAGAGAGTCTGTACATTTTGAGATAGAAAACATAAAACATGCATAAAATTGATTTACATAAGACATTTCATAAAGAACCAACAGAAAATAGCTACGCACCTAAATGCAATATCTACAAATTTTAAGTATTGAACTATAAATATTTTCAGGCCATGTATTGTAGTTTATTTAACATATAGGCACCTCTCTGAAAATACAATAAAAATTGGGGAGTAAATATTTTTAGGTATTGTATTGCAGTTTATTTAACTTGTAGGTACCTTTATGGAAATATAATAAAAAAAACTGAGATTGTATATGAAAAATATTGTTCTCACTATTTCTCAAAAAGTATAGGGGTAAACTTATACTTTCCTCAGGTGGCATAACGGATAATCTATAAAATTGAGAGGGGTATATCATTAAAAACACGTGAATCCCAGGTTTTGTAATTTCCTAAAATGACCAAGGACAAATGAGTAAAACTATTCACTATTTTTTTGTAGTTTCATAAATTGTCAGAGGACAGAAAATATTGTTTACACGCATAAGGGTACAACAAGCTTTTCGCATCAAAATATCTAGACATTTTGATAATTTTGTCCTGTGGTATTTCATAGTTTAAGTTTTTGTACAAGGGCAAAATAGTAATTTCACTTTCAAAACAGTTGCCCTAGTGATTTATCACCTGCGGTTTTGTCACCCATAGTTTTATAGAAACCTGTTGCCTAGCCTGGTCATCACCTCTAGCTATCTTGGCTTTGCCTCTGGTTGTCTTGGCTTTCGCCTCTTATCGTCTTGGCTTTTGCCTTTTCTTCCTCTTCAGTTTTAGTATGAAGGGAGTGAAACAAAAAGAGGAAACAAAGAGGAGGTCGTCGATGGTTTTTTTCCGCTAACCTAGCCTTCTTTGTTTCCTCTTTCTTTTTGTCTGGTCTCTGTGGTGTTCAAGCCGTCTGTTTGCTTTTCAAGTCTGCAACCTACCTAAGGCCACCTTCCAATAGTGGCTTTCGGTTGTCTCTACATTCCTTCTCCCTTTTCCTCTCTTTTTTTTGTTATTTATAAAGAGTACTTACGCCGAAAAATTCTTTTGGCTTCATCAAAACTGCTCTCTCACTATATATATATTTTTTATAGAACCGGCACACTTGTTGGAGTTGCCAAGGAACTTCAACGAGGCTCTAATACCAGATGTTGGGGTTGTGGTTCTGATTGTCGGTCCCGACTGACGCATATCAATGTTGGTTCTTTCCTTTTATTTTTGTGATATGTTTCCTCTCTATTTGTAATATGTTGCAGTTTTGAGTCTTCTCTTTTATTTCTGTAAATAAGATGAGAGAGAAAAGAAGAGAGATATGGTCGAGGTTACCTGCTAAGGGTTTTCTGAGAAGATTGTATTGTAACACACACCTTTTCTGTATATTACTTTTGTATCTATACGTGGTTTTTTCTATCTTCCGAGTTTTCCTCTTTGGCCTTTCCTTTTTAACGAACATTTCATTTTATCCGAAAAATACATGGGACCTTTTAAAAAAAAATTTGTTTTAATAACGTTTGTATTTTCGAAATACAACTCATGAAATCCAGGAAGAGGGCCCTTCTTCCTGCATTTCATGATTGTTGTTAGTAATGGGTCTGATAATAACCACCCACTACTTACAAAAGTGCCTCTCAAGCTTAGTCTGGCCTTTGGCCGTCGATCCATTAGTGGATTTTGAAGCGCCTTTGATCAAGCTGCGTTCACCAAAAAAAATTCCAAGGTCATGAAGAAGTAGTAGATCAAGCTTACATGAGTTGTGCCTCTAAGAATCACCCCTGTACTTCAATTAGAATGCTTCAATTGTTGTGCATTGAAGGAACTAATAATCAAGGCCTTAGAATCTGATATGCTTGGTGGTAGTTTAGTTTCAACAACTTTTGCTCCAAATTTAGACGAAGAAGAACCTGAACTGCAGTTCGGAATGCAACTCAGTCGAAAACCTCAACAATTCGGCGTAGAAAGATGCAGTTCGATCACAACTGGATGTTGGTCATGAATTATAACTTTAAGATCAATAATTTAGATTTGAGCTATTAAGCAACTCAATGTATAACATTGTGAAATTGAACTAGATCTTTTATATATCTAAACCGTTGTGAGTTAAACCACTGGTCTGTTGCAGGATGAGTGATCGTCGTAGCTCTTGAACATGCAACTCTGTGATCGTCGTAGATCTTGAACATGCAACTACATCTATCGAGATATTTGTAGATCTAGATATCAACTATGGATGAATTTAATCCAACTAAAGATCTAAAGCAAGACTTCCAAGGATTGATTAAATGAGGTGCAAATCTCATCTGAGCTTAGCAAGAAATGGAACGGATTTGCAAGAAACCGTTGCTCTTCTTGCTTAGGCTCTCTCCAATTACTGGTTTGTTCCTTCTAAATGGATCTTTGCATATTGTGATCAACATCACTATTATGTGAATATGTGGCAATCAGCTGCTGCATGTATAGTGAATATATAGGAAAACCACATCATGCCCATCTCTAATATGTTCACTACATTGTTTTTTGTGATATTTGTTTAACCTAAATTTTTTAAGGGTTTTAGAAAAATGGATGAGAGACAATATTATTATATTCTGAAAAGTAATAGTCGAGCATGAGTGAGCAGCCACGGTGAATAGATCCAATCACTTTCTCTCTCTATATATATATATACACACACACACACACACATATATATATATATATATATATATATATATATATATATATATATATATATATATATATATATATATATATATATATATATATAGAGAGAGAGAGAGAGAGAGAGAGAGAGAGAGAGAGAGAGAGAGAGAGAGAGAGAATAAGTCAACTATACAAATGAGTAGATATGTGTAGTTTGCATAAAGGGTCAAGCAAATGGAGACACATATAAAAAAAGTGCTAAATTGTTATGTTGGAAAAATAGGGGCATAATAACAACTAGGAATCCATGTAGCTGACCCATTAGTGGGAGAAGGCTTGGTCATGGTTTTGGTTAAATTGGTGCAGAACAAAACTTCACAAGCCACAAACATCCATGAGAACTATGGTTTGAAGAAAGAAACAAATAAGTATTACAATCTTTCCTAATGCTAACAGTCTTAGTTTCGATAAAAAATATTTTATCAAAGACCCATTGTGTATTAAAGCACCTTCAATTTTTTTGAAGATTATGGAATTGCATATAAATAAGTGGAGAAACAAGGAGATTCAGCACATAGAAACAAAAGCCAAATAGCCAAATCTAAGAAATGAGTTAGGAAGTCTATTATGTTGGAAGAAGTCGTAGGACTACATGTATAAACATGTACTATGCAACAAATAGTAACATGTGAACATAAAAAAAAAACACATATCAAGAGAAACCCATAGCAAATAATACAATGACCAAATAAAACAGAATAAAATCAATAAGGAATTTATCTGATTGAGTCATCCTCACAGACCTACCATAGAGAAATTAGTACCCTGTTATCAAGTATGCTTAGGTATCAAGAGCACCCTACCATTGAGCTAACACTCTAGGTGTGTGTATCTCAAAGGTGCACCCAATTTTCTAATATATATATATAAAATTTGTGTCTCGTGCTCATAAAAAGGAATATCTAGGCATGAGTGCACAATGTCGGTCGTAGACATGATTAAATCACTATATAAAAGAAAATTAGGTCATGTTCACTTTTGATATGTCCATTCGTGTCTATCTATTGATTTTTGGTGGAATGAGTATAATTTAAAATTTTGAAGAGTTTTTAAAAAAATACGAAAAAACAATATTATTATACTCCTGCCCTCAAAAAAGAATATTAGGCACGAATGAGCAACATCAGTGGTAGATATGAAACAATCACTATATATATAATATATATACTAGGGATTATAGATATTTAGCCCTAATAACTCTCCACTAATTTTGTTTGATAGGAACATAGTTATACATAAGATATTCTTGGTGCTTGATCATCCTCTCATGTCATGAAAAGATTGTGTCATCAATAACATCAAGACACCACATTAGAGTAGAGAATTCAAGTAGTGTGCCCGTGGTAAAGGAACATAATCCTGATCCTGTATTTGATTATTTGCTTTCGTTTCATCTCATCACAATCGACTCAACGGGTATATGGTTGTTAGATTTTTAGGGAAATGACCACCGAAAAGGAGGAAGAGATGTAGCTCATCATCGTGGCCGACCCACTTTAGGGTGAGGTGAGACATGTCTCATTCGAAATCTGAAAAACTTTGTTTTTTGAGTCTATCATTTATACAAGAAAATATAAGGTTTTATAAACATAAAATATAAGTACGCCTCACCCAAAAAAATCTTATATTTGCCACTGCGATCAGTCCAAATTTGTTTTCTTTAGAGAGAGAAGGGATGACCTTATAGGGTTATAAGAGAACCTAAACTGAACTGGTTTTGGATTATCTTATAATTTGGATGTTCTGCAAATCTAATCTGAAATGATTCATGAAATTCATATTGAAGTGGTTCAAACTTTCACATCCACATTCGGCCTGTTTCATATTTCTGAAATTCAGGTGGGGCGACTTATAATTTTCGAGAATTCCAGGTACCCGGTCAATGAGTTTCCGAAATTTGAGTGGGGCACCCGCCCCATACCGCATCAATGTAGATACACTGTTGACTGCAAAACTCCATTAAAAAAATGTAAGTTGTTGTAGTTGAAGGCAAACCAGCTGCATTCAGTGGCAAATCCAAATCGATCTGCAGTTTAGAAACACAATAATCCGATTATTCTACTAGAATCAACCCAGAGCCAATTTGCACTAGTTGCAGTGGATCTATTCAGACTTAATTTTTGGTTAGTCTAGGAATTGTGAAGGATGGTAAATAAGGCTGGGTGCTGGTCAAAATTTCGTATATATATAGTGATAAATGTATAATGTTTTTGGTGTATAATTTTGTATAAATATATTTATCATTTGAACTTTAAATTTTATTTAAAGATTCCAATTAAAAATATGATTGTAATTTTATGCTTTATATTTAATGTATTATAAATTATTTAAAAATTTCAATTAAAAATATGATTGTAATTTTGTTTTTTTATATTTAATGTATTGTGTATATTAAAAGTAAGGTAATTCAAATTTCTATCATTAATTTTAAAAATGAACGATAGAAATATTTATATAAAATTATATGGACTGAAAGACTTCGGTTGGTTTGGGTCAGAGTCGGCTGCGGTCTAGATGGATGGGGTTATGTTGGTAAAGCATAAACTTCAAAAAGGTGTTTCGGTATGGTTTCGGGCAGATCTCACTTAGGACGGCAAAGAGGAGGGTGGAAGATGCCAATGTACAGCAACTATCAAGTTACCCATCAATGGTACTTCATGCCGTCAATGGCAATGCCAGCAAACGATGACGATGAGTTCAATAATGCGACACCCAGCAACGACGAAGACGACCCCAGTAAATGTACCTCTTCTCGATCCTATTCCTTTCTAATTCCGGCAGAAGTCTGCAATGGGCGTTGAAAGCACACGCTCTGCCTCTCTGGTCTTTTGAGAAATCGCTACTTGCCTTCCCCGGCGAAGGGAGAAAGAGACAGTGTTTAATGCTCCACAACTTCTGTTTTGCCACATCTATCAATAAATCTTCATACGTACCGGATTCTCCGTATCGCTTCTCGAGAGAGAGAGAGAGAGATGCATCTGAGCGAGAACGAAGGGATAGAGGGGAACACGTTCCTGGTGACGGGTGGAAGTGGGTTCGTTGGGTCCGCGCTTTGTCTGGAGCTCGTCAGGAGAGGGGCTAGGGAGGTCCGATCACTGGACCTCCGCCTCGAAACCCCATGGATGCCACTGCTCCTCCAGAAGGGCGTCGTCTGCATCGCTGGTATTGTTTCTCTACTCCCCAATTCGTTTGGTCATTTAAATTGCAAAGAGAGATTGGCCTAACTGGGCGGATTTTGGCTTTCTAGTGGCAGAAATCACAGATCAAAACCATAAACTATGAGTTAGTGTTGCAAAAATGAACGAATTTGAATTTTTCAAAGAAAAAATCGAAATTTTAGACATTTTAAAGTGCTTCCTTTTATCCCATCAAGCGAATAGAACCTATTTCGAGAAGGAGCCATTTCTAGCAAAGAATGTTTTTTCTTTTCGAATCAAAGAAACCAACGGTAGATAACACGGCAAAGTCAAGAAAAATAATATGCTAAAAATTGGCTGCATTAGCGAGCTCCGGGAGTACCTACTTCCGGGATGCTGGCCACAGGAGCGCCCATGATGGGCAATCTGTGCTTGAAGGACGGCAAATGATCGTCGATAAGGGCGATCTCTCTCTCTCTCTCTCTCTATATATATATATATATATATATATGTATATATATATATATATATATATGTATATATATATATATATATATATATATATATATATATATATATATATATATATATATATATATATATATATATATATAATCACACGCACGTATGTATTTTAGTAGCCTGGGATTGCCCATGCTGATTGAAGTTGGGGTGATAAAATTAGGGGATGTGAGTAAGAAGAAAGATGTAGAGAAGGCAGTGCGGGGAACGATTGCGTCTTCCATCTCGCTTCTTATGGCATGTCTGGCAAGGAAATGCTTCAATCTGCACGAGTCGATATGGTCAATATCGATGGCACCTGCCATGTCTTGGATGCTTGCTTGGAGTTTGGTGTGAAGAGGCTTGTCTACGTGAGCACATACAATGTGGTGTTTGGTGGTAAGGAGATCGTCAATGGGAACGAGTCACTAAATTACTTCCCAATTGATGCGCATGTTGATCCATATGGAAGGAGCAAGTCACTTGCCGAACAGTTTGTTTTGAAGAGCAGCGGCCGACGATCCAAGTATGATTAACTTTATTTTCTGGTGTTCTCTTTCCTTGCATGGGTTCTGCACTAAACTTCTATTTGTACTTTTGTGAGCATGGTAATTGCTGATGACCAAAATTTCCCCTACGATATGCAAATTCTGAATAAAGGAATTTTCATGTTGTACTTTGTTGATGAAACTATTCATTTTATGCCGGTACTTGGTTTAACGTATCTAGTTTTTCATGATAATTCAGCTGCTTGATCGAGCTTTGTGGTTTGTACTTGACATGGTTTTAGTATGTGAAGTAACATGACGTGCTTCTTCTTTCTGATATCTTTTTGACAATAATTGTTAGTGATCATCTCTTATGCAGAAGGAAATTTACTAGTTTTGCAGGTCAAGGGCTGATCATAAGAACAAGAATTGTGATTCAGCTGTGAAACGATTCATTAGTAGAAGTGCCATATTTCACTGCTACAATAAACAGAAGCACATGATAGCGTGCATTTGCAACTAATTCGGTGGATTTGTTGTTACCGCCTCATGTCTGTTATTTCTTTGGACAGCAAGTTTATCAAGGGCATTCAATTCTTCAATTGTATGGGAACATATCAAGTGTATTGTTGTTGATTCATGCCTAATCAAGTGTATGGCTATAGCCTATATCTTGTAGTACATGGAACAGGATCAGTAACCTAGGAGTGCCTCTAAAGAGAAATAGTTGCGAAATGTCAAGTGGAATGCTGAAAATAATAGGAGATGGCAAACCCGGTTTTACTTGAGAAGAAAACCTTCGTGAAATAACTTGTGCAATCTTACTCTCTGAGTGGCCAATGACAGTCAAGGTTTTCTCCCTTGTGATCAAACCCTAAAACATTGAATTTTTTAGGATAAATATGCATGAACTGGTTGTATTCCCTCAATTTCCTTCCATGTGTTCTTATGAAAAGAATTCTTGATTCCAGTTCTCACCAATATTTGTGTGCTTTTCCCTGAGAATTTTCAAATAGAACTTTTATGATACGTGATCTGAACAAGGTAATAAGGAACTCCTCAGTTAGATTCAACTCTCCACTGATAAGATGACACATCTTAGCAATCGATGGGAGAATTCACTGGGAGCTGCACCTCATTACCATATTGAGTGATCTGTTTTTGACAAATTGGTTTCAGTTGCAGTTAACTATCAAAAACATACTATGCACAATCCGCATTATTTTTGTAATAAGCCCAAGATGCACGTAGAAAGAAACAATATTGCAGGGTTTATTTTGAATCAATATGTACTTCTCATTGCTGATTGTGTAGATTTCCCAGTTCTTAGTGTTATCTTTTGAGTTGACTTTCATGGATTTCATATTCTGTTATTTGGTGGCAGAAAAGGATCAAATTTTTATACTTGTGTCATCCGTCCTGCTGCTACGTATGGGCCTGGTGAAGAAAGGCACTTCCCAAGAATTTTATCACTCGCAAAGTTAGGACTTACACCATTCAAAATAGGTGAAGAGAATGTTAAAACCGACTGGGTTTATGTTGATAATGTTGTACTTGCACTTCTACTGGCAAGCATGGGACTTTTGGATGATGTTCATGGTAAAGTGGGACATCCTATAGCTTCTGGCCAGGCATATTTCATATCTGATGGTAATTTCCTCTTTTACTTTCTTGAATAATATATTTGTGCAGTGTTGTCTGATGCGTATCGTATCGCGTATCGTTGGGCTCCACGATAACGATACGGGCATATTGTATCGCCCGTATCGTACTTTAATATTAAAATAATATAAAATTTATTTAAAAAATAAAGAAAAATTAGTAAAAATCCGAAAAAAATCAAGAAAAATCTGAAACAAACTAGTAATTGCTTTAAATTCATATAATACAAAGTTTAGTAGAGATTGATCATTCAACATTGAACAATTGCATCCAAATTTACATATTTTAAATAAAAAAATGAAATACATTTACATTTTACAAATTATAATTAGGATCATCAACTAAATAATCTTCATCTTCTCCTTGCTGAAGATCCTCATCATCATCTTCATCAGCAACACCTTCTGCTTGGAAATCAAATTCTTCGTCTCCTTGATACTGTTGTTGCACTTCTTCCAAATTAATCCATGAAATGTCTTCTTCAGTTAGGAGGGCATTTTTTTCACTCTCTTCTATAATTCAGTCTTCTAATATATCAAAATTATCCAAACTTATTGGATCAAATTGGCTTTCTAATACAGCCCGTATCACACGATACGAAGCGATAACTTCTGTTTTACGATACAGAAAAGGGTGTATCGTATCGTGGTGGCCCACGATGCGATACGAATAACACTGATTTAGATGATGTTCTCTATTCGTTTGTCTTGTCAATACTTACATTATGATCTGCAACTGACTGCTTTACATTAATAAAAACAAAGAATGAATTAAAAACAGAATAGTATTCAACAACCTAAATACATCCTAAATTAGATTTAACAATTGTTGCTTGGGCTTTGGGGTAGAGAGTTGTGACACCATCAGTAGCAGTTATTGATACTAATTATCAAGCATATGATAACAACCTTATCTCATTGAGCTTTTCGGTAGGTGCAGTATCTAGCGTATGATGCTGCATGAAACTTTAAAATGATCAGATATACTTGGCTTGTTAGTCTTAGCATCATTTATGAAGTCGGCTTTTGAAATCCTTCATAAAATCATCTTGCTTACTTCTATTTTATGTAGAGATTGTATCATAACAAAGGGGCAATTTCTTTGCAGGAGCACCTGTCAATTCTTTTGAGTTTCTTAAGCCTTTATTCTTAAGCCTGGACTATGGTTTCCCAAGTCACAGGATAAAGGTGTCTCATGCTCTTATTGTGGCACACTTTCTCTCGGTGGTCTATACACTTATGTACCCATGGCTGCACCATCGATGGATTCCTCCACCAATTCTTCTTCCTGCAGAAGTATATAAGGTCGGTGCTTGTATCTTTCTTTTATTCTCATGCAGGCTATGTAGTTATATTGATTCGTTAACTAGAGAAACTCCTTTTGGAGGTTTGTACTTGCACTACCTATCATGAAACTCCAAGGCTAGTACCCTCAACTCAACCCCAGGGACTGTACTGTGTATCTGCTAACGGATGGATGTGATGCCTATAGAATCTAGAACGTACTTATAACAGTGATAAACACCACTGTAAGTGGGGTTGTCTGGAAATTTCTTTTGAAGAAAGGGTTGTCAGAAGAGCATCTCATTGGCAACCTCCTGCATTGCCATCAATTTGTAATTTTGAGAGGTAATGGGTACTATTGACACTCACAATGCAGTAAATTTTGATTCATTACCTAGAGAAACTGCCGTTAAGAAGTTTTGTACTCAGACCACCCAGCTTAGAACTCCAAGATGGACCCTGTATACTGGGATCAGCTTGTCGATGGATGTGGCACTTATTGGCATCTATGTAGAAAACTTAATGGTTGAAGTGATTTTCAAAGTTTGGGGTATTCTGGAGTTTGCTTTTGAATAGGATTGTTAGAATTTGAAATGCTTGACAAATCATCGGCAAGAAGTAACCACCAAGTCTAGCTGCGACCTGCATTGCCATCACTTAAAAGTTTTGCAATTTTGAAAAGGGGAGGATGTTATTGAAGCTCACGCTATTCAAGCCACAACTGAAACTAAATGCGCGTTCTATGTGATCTCAAGGTGTCAATCTTATTCTTGACAGGTTGGTGTGACACATTACTTCTCCATCCTGAAAGCAAAGCAGGAGCTTGGTTATGAACCTCTTGTGAGTCCACGGGAAGGAATGGCCAAGACAATTACATACTGGCAGGAGATGAAGAGGAAGATGGTCGATGGACCAACTATTTATTCGTGGATCTTTATCATAATTGGCATGATCCTGGTGACCTGCTCAGCTTTTGTACCGTACCCATTTATGGGTCCTTTCGAATGGTCAAGGTCTCTGCATCTTTTCATCTTCCGATCCCTATCAATGGTGCGGTTCATTGCAGTTTCTGCAATAGCTTTGCATGTGATAGAAGCTGTATATGCGTGGTTCCTAGCTAAGAAGGTTGATCCTACCAATGCAAAATGCTGGTTTTGGCAGACCTTTGCCCTAGGCTATTTCTCCTTGAGGTTTCTGCTGAAGAGGAGAAAGGAATCTAAGGATGGCAGTATCTAAATTTGCAAGAAATCAACTGTGTGCCAGATAGAATTTACCCTGTCATTTGGTGTAATAGAACAAGAACATTTCCTCTAAGAGTAACACCCCTGGAGTACTGAATTCCACTCCCTCGCATGTTTCCTTTTTTGGATGGGCAAGATGAGCTGAGGCAGAATCCTACCAGATGCACAATTGGGTTGATCTCCTGACGTTTTGTCAGCGAATGCAGCTGTGACCGGTGAGCTATGCCCTGTCGGGGCATGTTATCTCACATTCTTACTGCATTTGTTTCTGTTATCTTATCCTCGGGTTATAAGCTAGCTTCTATCTTCTTAACTCTTCCTTGATCGAGGTTTGCCTTCCGTATCAAGTCCCAAGCCTGAATAAAAAGGAGGGTTAGGCAACTGACAGGCCAAACCTAAAGTTTTTATTATATCTTTTATCAGTGTGCAATCATTTTGCACCGATCCCAGGTATAAGTTAAGCATGCTTGAGCATTCATAATTTTAAGATGTGTGATGCCTTAGGATGTCCTCGTGTTACGCTACCTATTGTGGAAAAAGCCTGTGTTGAAGTTAAGGTGCTGATTCCCGTTCTTGTGAGTAATTTATTATATAAAAAGGTCCTTCCATATTATGTGTAAGTTGCAAAGCACAATGGATCGTCGGTTTGTGGTTTCACTAATTTTAAGCTTTTTCCTTTTGAATAAAACTCTAGGTTAGGTGCTTTTGATTGAAATGATCTTTGGAAGCTATTTTGTTATCAAAATGCACTCTTCTGGGACCATATCAAAGAAGTCAAGAGGAATACAAAAGGTTCAGTCTGTGTTGCTTTTTCATATGTCAAAATGCAACACAGAGTATTAGCTCAATGACGGTGCTCTAGCACCATTTACTTGCTGGTGGGGAGTTCGACTCCCAGAGGGCGCACGTGTGGGTGTGCTAGTGCTCTCTATTAGCAGCCCTCCTATTTACTTTATTCAATTTATCAATTTATTGTCTCTTTCAGCAATCCACTCGACTTTCCGAAAGCCTGTAATTAAGGCTATTTGATGCTTATATGGGCTGCAAATTGATCACATATCATCTGGTCTTGATTAGCTAGATTCAGATAGCTGGGAAGCCCACCTTGGCTACCGAATCACCTGGTTCTTTGTATGCGAATTTACATCTGAGAGTTTCCAAAATCAGACATTTAAGCAAACTGGAAGCTTCTGTAAGACCATCTGAAAGTGTTTTTGCAGGGTCCAGATCGAGCAAGGCAACTGAATTATTGTAAACTTCAGAATTTTGAACTAACACCGACTAAAGCCTCTCTTGCGTCACGGGGTTCGCAGAATACCATCTTTGAAACCTCGCCTTTACAATGAGGTTTCTCCTGAGCAATAATTGAAGGAAGCACCTTCTTTGTCTTACTTTCTTTGCTGAGCTCTGTGCATCTTTAAGATTCTTGTTTGCCTTTATGCACCATTCTCGTTAACATGTGATACTCGTCAAGAGTTCCGTTGTGATAATACAAAATTTAAGTTATTGGAGTGTTCATCTTGATTGTTCATTGCTCCCTCGGCCTTTCTGAGATCTGATATAAGTGGGTCCTTGTGTCTTGGTCAAACAAGACAGTTTCCTTAAACTCTCTTGGCTCTTGTTTTTTGCCAGTGGCACTTCTCTGTCAAAGAAACTCCATGTTTTATATGTCACATGGATGTGGGTGCAGTCTTGCAGATGCCCAGTGGATGTGACCTCAAGACATGACCCATTTTTAAAATAATGGGTGCATCGAGATGGTTATATATATGAAAAATTTATTCATTATTCTGTATAATTGATAACATATTATAAAACTAAAAGAGAAAATGTCATTTTCATAAGTTAGTTCCTTAATAAAGTAATAATGAGTCAATATTTATGAATTGCCTCAGTAATGTAATACTAAAATATTCAAAATAGATAATGCTAAGTCGGACTCTGAAAGAAAAAGAAAAGGTAGCAAGTATCGAGTGCTGGACTGTCCGACACTGGTGTCCTGCCTAGTAGAAGTGTATACGCAACATGAACATATATCGATAAATATTGGCTAATTAGCTTAATAAATTCGGATACATTATGGGGGAAATTTGTGCTTCATTATGAGCTAAAATTTACAATATACATTTGGAAGGAAAAAAAATGCTCTGCTTCGTTATGAGCTTAAATTATACAACACTAAATATGCCTTGATCCATACATCTTTGGACGAGCACCAAATTTTGTGTAACACCATGAGCTACATCTTTCTTTGGCACCTACGTTCAACCGAGGAGCATTTGAAGGACTGCTTTCTACTGTAGATTTTCTACCTGGAACGAATGAAAGAGAGGGTATAGGACGTGTTCATGGCGTCGGTTGGCTGGGCCTTTCAGGAAATCTCTTAACGATCGTGTATAAGCAAAGTGATCCATCTTAATAACATTCTACTGCAAATATGCAGTATTAGCAAAATTAACACACACACACACACACACACACACACATATATATATATATATAGTGTGTATATGTATGTGTGTGGACCATCTCTCTTGTCACTTTCCATGTACTTTAAGCACTCAGAAAACAATCAAAATAACGTCATACTACGGAACCTTGATGGCAGACATATTGCTTCTGGAGTGTAATCAAACCCGAAAAATTAAACTAGATTGAAAGCTCACCAATCAAAACTATCAAGAGCGCCACGACAGTGTTGAAAATCAGCAGAGAGCCAAGCATTACATCATGCCAACTGAACTGACTGTTCATTGTTGAAGTCAATAGCAGATCATCCTAGCTTAGAGGCTAGAGTAAGCTAGAAATCATATTCACCTAGCCAAAACCGTGTTGAATCAGTATAAATTCAATTCTTATCATCCACATATATCGAATAATTTAGATTAATCTATGTGCCGTCTTGAAAACTATACTTAATTTCACTAGCGAACCAACCTAACCTTATATTAATCACACAAAGTGGAGTGTTTGTCAAGAAGGATTCTATTAATGAAGCCAATACAACTCACGAGCACCCAATTCTTCACTGGGTTGCACCAAAACATACAACCAATGGGCCCTGAATTAGGGTTTTGAGAACTTAATCTCACCTGTACTGACCACCTAACTCAGTGTATTTACATAATATTATAGTCAATGCTACAATCATAGAAACATATGGAGCCCATGGTGCTGTGCATAATGCCACAAAAATGTCTCATATAGTATAAGATGCACGTACTCTTGGCAAAGCTATTTAATGCATATTGGTTGGCCTGGACCAAAACCTTGAAAACTAAGCATACTATCAGCCAATCAACCACAAGAGTCAAGTGGGGTCGTATGTTGATTTGACTGGTCAAATCTTAACACGTGGCATCTTGTCATATCACCATGCACTGACAAATTTGACCCATCCCATTGGCTTGTGACTCAACACAAAGCTTTACTTCAGTACCCAGTGACTTTATGAGGCCCTCATTGGCAAGCCAAGCCACGTCAGAGCCACCCAAGATTTTGAACAAATCGTAAGGAAAACTTTACTTCAGTACCCTGTGACTTGGAATGATTTGAAACTTCACCTTGATATCCTGTGGTGAGAGAAAGGAGTCCAGGATTATCCTTGGGGTTTTGGTCTTCAAAAGACTCAAAAATAGGGCTGGTAGGCCGGAAGAAAAGCATGAATTGTTTGCTTATCATTCATTAATAACTCAAGATGGTATTCATGCTCATCATAGATCTGTTCTTTGCGTTATTTATGCATGTTGAAAGGAACAAGTGCTCGGTTATCTCTTGGGTTTCCAAGAGGAACTGAAGATGGTCTACACGCGAATGAATCAAATGATCAGAACGCAGCTGTTCACACGTCAGTAGTTTGCTTAAGGATCATACTTGTATAATATACTTTTGATCCCCGCGAGTCTTAATGAAGAGGTGTATGGTGAGGACTCTTTATATTACCCATGATCCGTCATATACTCTATCCTTTTTTTAGTATCAGAGAGAGAGGGAGAGAAATTCTGTCATACCTCTGACACAGATATATACTTATGCATTGCTTTTGACAGAGGAATGAATGTCATTTACAAAAAATTGAAGGATATATTATATGTATCTGCATGCTGGGAGCAGGCACTGTATTCCTAAAGGAGATGAAAATGCACTAAGAACCAAAACTTCCCTTTCATTTATATAAAATGGAGAGTAAAAATGTTATTCATCCAACTGCTGTATTCTAATTGTCATCTGAACAGTACAACAGTAAAATGGCGATCGACGTTGACATTTAACTTGTTTTAGAAATGCTTTACAATGTTTAATCGCCTCACCTCACCTAACGTGTAACAAAAGGTGCGTGAACATACACAAGTTTTAAATCTATAAAGGAGAAGGTATATGTGTATTGTACATACTTTTGCTTATAGAATTTCAAATCTCAATCATTAATCATCAAACATAAGTGTGTTAATTTACACCCGTTCTTCTTTTTCTATCTCTCTTTATATATATATATATATATATATTACTTATATATCCAAACAAATCTCAATCATTCATCTTGAGTTATGATTATTGAAATTTTAATATAATATATATATATATATATAAATAAAATATTTATTTATTTTTGCTTTTTCAATTTAAATTTCAATCATCTATCACCCCAAATAAATTACTGAGATTTATTTAAACATGATAACAACTTACTATAATAACATATACAAGTTTCTCTCTTTATATATATATATATATGTGTGTGTGTGTGTGTGTTTACGGAAGCAATATGCAAGCGTTGGCCTCGAGATTTGACGTCTCTTCAAGTGAAGGGGATTGAATTTAGTTGAAGGACATATAGTCTTGGGATCTGCCTAACCGGCCGATGTAATAAAGAGAGAAAGTTTTAAAGTGACAGGATGAACACGGAACTCCTGAATTTCTGGGTTTCTTGTGACACCAATACAGAAACGCTCATCCCAAAGCAAAATCCAGAAATTGCTAAAGTGACACAAGCAGCTACAAGTGACGTAGAAAAATACGAGACCCCTGAACTCTTTGGCAGCATTCAGCCCAGCATTTTCGCAAGTCACTCAAAGCCGTTTTGCCTTTATCTAGATGACATGTTTGAGATTTAACGGCTACGATTTACTCTTACCCTACTTTAAGAAGACATGTTTGAGATAAAATGAAATGAACGGCTATGATTTACCCTTACCTTACTTTATCTGACGCTTGGATATGAAATCTCTAAATATTGTATGTCGATATTTGATAGAATGAGAACCAAAGGTGATTAGGAACCACTGGCTCCGGTTCTACAAAAGCCTGAAACTGGAACCAGGTCTGTTCCGGTTTGGTTTGGAACCATTTGTTTAAGTTTTGGTTCCAGTTTGAGTTCAAAATCATATAAAACTGTAAACGTAGTTTAAAAATTGAAAAAAGAATAAGAAAAGGGCCAAACCAGCAGTTTTGAACCGTGGGTTGGGTTTACCCGGTTTAGTTATAGTTCCTGGTCTGGTTCAGCAGATTCTTGTTTCAAACAATCTCCAGCCTGGTTCGGTTGGAACTCAGTGGCAGACCCACCCAAAATTAGAAAAAATCATGGGTCAGCCATTGTAAACAAGTGTTTTGTTGACGTGAAATACAAGTGCACCTCACCCAAAAAAAAATCCTAAGTCTGCTACTGATTGGAACTGCCAGTCTGGTTCCAAAACGGACATGTCTACTTATTCCTAATTCAGTAAATGCAGCACGATTCGCTTGAAGAGTCCAAGATGAAAGGGCTACCATAGCGCTACAAAATGAGATGAGCTGCTTGCCAATTGGCTCGTCTCAGCCCGTGGCAAGCTTCTCGGGTCTTCTCACAAGCCTGATGAGATGGGCTACAACTCGGATCTTAGTTGGTGGAGCTTTCAACATGGCCTTGGCTCGTCTTCTACGAGTGTGTTTGTGTGTGTGCGTGTTGTGTGTGTGTGAGAGAGAGATGCTAAACCAACTAGAGCTTTATCTTTTGAAGAGTTCCACTGAAAAGCAAGAATTTATTTCTCAATGATAAACATATAAACCTTCAATGGTTCTTTCTTTTTTAATTATTGCAAGCCTGTATTCGGCTTGTCCAGTTCTCAGGTCATACCGGTATGAGCTTGGCTCATCACAGAAGTGCAAACACCGCAATCGACAAACAAGCAACAATGTATCAAGCTCATCTCGGTATGGTAGGCAGAAATTGAGGGAGATATTATCCAAAGCTTGATATATTTTAGAAACTGTACAAATTAAAAGAAAAAGGGTTTAGGTTGGTTCAGTTCCACATAAAGGCAGGGTGGTTCTTCCTACAAGGAAAAATCAAAAGATCCATGCTAATTAAACTATAAATAATGTGGGGGAGCAGTGAAGTATTGAAGTGCTTGTAAATGGTGTTGCAACTTTATTTATGTATATTTATATTCATGTCAAATTTGCCACGAATTTTACGCAAACGCAAGAGTTTTGCTGCTGATCGATTGGCATTCCTTTGCAAATGCAGTCAGCAATGGATTGCAATTTATCAGTAGTCGTGTAGTGTGTTCATATTTTTGGAAAAATTATAGTCTAGACTTGAATGCAATAACCTCAAAATTTAAAACTTGAATTTATAGATTTTTTGGATATATAGAATAGTGTGATACAAAATCTAGACTGGGTTTTCAGCTGAGTTCCTTGCTTAAAAACCGTACATTCATGCTCTCTCTCACCCCCTCTCTCATACACATATACACAAACTATCACCCTCTCATGTAAGACTCTATTAGATGACAATATAGATCGAGTGTCAACATCATCAAACAAACATGGGAGACTCTCTTTTTTTCTCTCTCTCTCTCTCTCTCTATATATATATATATATATATATATATATATATATATATAATAGATTTGCATCGTCCGTGCAATCACACAAACAATGGAGATCGAGTCACTCATCAATATCATCAAACAATGTTTAACTCTCTCTCTCTCTCTATATATATATATATATATATATAGATATATGAAAATTGAAAGTTGTTAAACACTCTCTTATGTCATACTCTACTAGAGAATTTGTATTCTCCATAAGATCGCACAAACAATGCACACTGAGCCATCTATCAACATCAATACGAGGATCGATACTATTTTATGCACATGGGTACATTAAATGTAACACGGTTGATCGGGATCTTGATCACCATTGTCCTATTGGATCAAGCAATCTCTAGCATGAGAGGATATCTAGCATCTTCCTCTCTCTAGAGAGAGACGACCAGGCATGTGTTGTCAAGGTTGTTTGTGGTGCCCTTGTTATATGTGAGGTCACTCTTTCCATGCCCCCCACTCCACACTCTCCTTCTCTTCCTATCATTTATATGTATCTTTTGTAGAATTGATATGCACACACCCTTTTCACTATCCCATACTCATTTTTCTCGGATTTTCTAAAATACTCTTGGTCATTTTTAGTAATTATGAATTACCCTTCACACATAAAATAAGTTTCTTCTCTCTCCGCTTGCACGAACCTTGACCCACACCTCATTTTTGTTCATTCTTTTATCCATTTTTGCTCCTCGTCTCATTCTAGCTACCTGTTACTCAATCTACAACTATTTTTAGCAAAAGGATGGATCAAAATATGTTCGAAAAAAGAAGAAATAGAAAGAAAGAAGAAGAAAAAGAGGAGAAAGAAAAAGAGTATAAGAAAGGCCGATTCGAATGAGGATTCGTCGATTTATGAAGGTATGTTGTTGATTTGGTTTTAGTTTTGATTTTTTAGTTGTTTTGATTGATTTTTAACTGATTTCATAACCGCAATCAAAACAAAAAAGATCAAGTTTCTTACAAGAGAAATGCGGCTCAGGCGCATCTCTCCATCTCCCTCGTCGGGAACTTGACATAGTTTTTTATTTTTGATTTTTCATATGTTTCTTGGTTTTCTTTTTCTTCTTCTGTTCTTGATTCTTGTTGTTGGTCTTCTTCTTTTTCTTATTATTAATTTTATTTTTCTTGTTTTTGATTTTTTCTTTTGTTCTTTCTTTTTCTTTGACGAGATTTATAAAAATATGTATTAAGTTGTGAAGAAGGCAACAATGATAAATGAAACATTCGTCATCGGAGAAAAGAGATCTAGCAAGATAAACCCTTAGTGGAATTGGGTGGAGGAGGAGAAAGTATTATATGAAAGATAATTTTGATATTTATTGAAAAAGGATGTGTGAATATAAAAGTGATATGCAAATAGTGATGCCTTGTGTGGGGGTGGGGGTGGAGAAAGGGGGCGGTATTAAATTTAGAAAAGAGTGAGTTAGGAGTGCTTAGATGCTAAAGAAATCATTAATGAAGGAATAATATGTGATGATGAGGGTGTAGGTGGGTTGTAACCCCCTCATAAGTTGAACTTCCACATTGTTTTCTGAAAAAAAAAAAGAGAGAGAAAAGAGGCAATTTAACAATTTGAGCTGAGCTACGCTTGCCTCCCTGTCCCCAAGATGATTCATTTCTGCTCTCAACTAGTGGCCAACACGCACACTTCATTGTTGAGAACCAGTATTTGTTGGAGACAGTAGCTGTTGGCTTCCTGCCAAACTCTTGTTTGAGAAACGGTTTGTTGCGAGCAATACAATTTCTAGAGGAAGGTTCCTTAATTATGTACACTAAATTCGCTTACTTAAAGTATATTTAGTCGCCCCCAGAGTGTTAGCTCAATGTTACGGCACTTTGGCACCGTTGCTGCTGGTGGGGAGCTCGACTCCCATGGGATGTCGGGTGTGTGTTAGGCTTCGGCCTCCTCTTGTAACAAAAACAAAAAAGCATATTTAATCTCTCCAGCTTAGTGTGTAATAAAGATTAGTTTTGGTTTGGTTATGACCAATCATATAGCATATTATTGTGTATGATTTACATGAACACATGATATTGATTGTCATTTGCAACACGATACTGACCTATATCCCAATGTTTCATATTTCATCATATACCGAGAGATTATCATACCATATCACATATATATCACAAGATAGGGGGGTACGTAACTAAGATACGCTTGGACCTATTATGCATGTATCGTGTCAGTGACTAGTAGAAAAGAGGATATGGGTATCATGCAAATATAATGCAGAAGCACAATCACAATAAAAAAAATCTGTTTGCACAGAACACCTTCAAAGAAGAAAGATACGTGGTTCGGATAGAGATGCCTACTCCACCAGCAAGAACAGGACAAGGATTTTTCACTGTGATGATGAGCTACGTTGCTCTAATGACCTCACGAAACCGCTTATTCTAAACCCTAACCCTTGTGGACATTGTTTGTATGGATGGCAATGGGGTGGGTCGGATGGAGGGACGGGTATACCTAGCCCTGACTCAAAAAAGCTTAATAGAGTGGATACAGGTTCAGGTTCCTTTTTCCTCAATAGATACAAAGCAAAAACGGGATTATATATATATATATATATATATATATATATATATATATATATATATATATTAAGTGATTGGATCATGTTCATCACTGAAGCTGACGCTACTGAAGCTGACGCTATTCATCTTTGACGATTGCTTTGTGAGTATAATAATATTATCTTGTCTTTTTTAAAAGTTCTTAAATTTTTTTAAATTACACCCACATCACTGAAAAGCAATAGATTTGCACTTGTGAACATATAAGAGGTAGATAGGATCAGGTTTCATATATATATATATATATATATATATATATATATATATATATATATGTGTGTGTGTGTGTGTTTTGGGGCAAGTCTCAGGTCAGGTATGGATATGGGACATCTTATCCTTATACCTAAACCCGAATCTGATGGGATCGGGTCAATATTTTCATCCCTACTCTCTTCCTTATTATAAGCAATAGATAATCACGAAAAATAAATAAAATTTTCTTATTGCACTAAGTTTCCATGTCTTGGGGGTCTTCGCCCCCTAACCTCACGATTTTTGTGTTGGCTTGGGCATTGTCCTATTGGCCCATGTCCTACACACCCAACACAAACCCTTTCAGTTCAGGTTACAAGTCGTGTCTATCACAAATTCATACCACATAACAATGGGTTTGGTTATGAAGTCATGCAACAGATTGATCATGCTTCAACTTTCAACACCATAAAAAAGGAATATGAAGAGAGGGGTCATCCTTACGGCTGTTGATTTCAAGTCGGTAGGAAAAAAGACTCCGGGAGAAAATTTCCTATTGTATCACCGGCATTTTATCTTTCTGAAAGTAATTGCATCACTAGCTATAGGCGATTTTGATGTTAGTGGTTGTGAATACTGGGTTGATACCAGAGTTTAAAGTGCAGAATGACGGTGATAAATTATAAGTCCACTGTGATTTTATGCAAACATCATCCAACTCACTGCCAGCAATATGTTAATGGCATTTGGTAGAGATGGGTTTTAATTGCTTGTTAGGAGATAACCACAGGGCCAGCAGGTGTGACATAAAGGTGACACGAGGAAGTGAGTGAAAGCTAATTAAATTGTTGTGTATAATAATGGAAGCGGGATGATAATTTTTTACAGTCCTGTCGCCAACATCATCGCTAAGCTACAAATGAATAGTCTCTCTCTCTCTCTCTCTCTCTCTCTCTCTCTCTCATACACACACGGGCATGCATGCGGGAGTGGGTTTGCTCATTCACAATCACAACCCAATGCTTTACAAGTAACTGATTGTTCAACTTTGATTTTGGAAATTTACACTTGTGATTTCTGCCTTTTCTCGAGATAAGGGAGGGAAATTCCTTTCTGTGTGTATGTGTGTGTGTGTGTGGGAGAGAGAGAGCGAGAGAGAGAGAGAGAGAGACTTGTCACTACTTTTGTTTCATTCCTTTATGGAATCTCCTCTACATATGATTAGTTTTATGACTTTCACGGCAAGATTAAAATGAATGAACTTTCTTCAACTGCATCCTTAGTTATCATCAACACTCAATGCGTCCAATACATCCATGAAAAGATAGGAACATATATAATAAAGCAAATGGGATTGAGATGGAATGTGTTAGCTCACTTGTCGTTTAAGGCGATTTGAATGGAATCCCACAACTAAAATCTTAAATATATAAACTCATAAAGGGTCTTGCTAGAAAAAATTGAAATCTGTAGGCCACTAAGGAGACCAAGCTAAATTAACAATTCATCACAGTAAGACCCACACCCCTCAAATTCTAGTGTTTATAAACAAGATTGGTGCTCCTTCCTTCGCCCTCCTAAGCTTCAAACTCACACATAACATTCACACAAAGGCCAAAAAATATGACAGGTTTTGGGGCTCCTTGTGGTGCTTGCAAGTTCTTGAGAAGGAAATGTGCAAAAGGCTGTGTTTTTGCACCATACTTCTGCCATGAGCAAGGTGCCGCACATTTTGCAGCTATCCACAAGGTGTTTGGTGCTAGCAATGCCTCTAAGCTCCTTATGCATATCCCAGTCTCCGACCGTCCCGAGGCGGCCATCACAATATCATATGAAGCTCAAGCTCGGCTCCAGGATCCCATCTATGGCTGTGTTTCACATATATTTGCTTTACAACAACAGGTTTGGCTACATGAAATTGCACTTGTTATAGTTCTTCAAAATATGTGTTTGCTTGCACCCATAGCATTAGCTCATCCGCAGGGAACTCTAGCGTGCTCTAGCATTAGAAAGTCATTGCTGCCGGTGGGGAGTTTGACTCCCAGAAGGTGCATGTGTGCGGATGTGTGTTAGGCTTCGGCTTCCTCTTGTAAACAAAAAGAAAAAAAATCGTGTTTACTTGAATTCAAGTTAGTAGTACCAAGCCAAACGAAAACCCAGTCTTTTCCGGCACTAAATGGAGGTCGGCTACATGGATTAACTGTCGTATTCTCATTATATCATCAAATATTGTTGATGATAGAGGTTTGCATTAGCTATAATCTCCATCTTAATTGGTCCTCGACTAACTAGTTTACACTTGTGTTGCAGGTTGCTGCTTTGCAAGCACAGCTATTGAGTCTCAAGACACAAGCAGCCCAACGCCTAGTTGGTAACAACACATCATACCCACAACCCGATAATCTCAACGACTTCTCGCAGGTCACATATGAACATGATTCATATAACATACACAGCTTGGGGTCGCTCAGAATGGCTGAACTTCTTTCGAATCCGAACGAAATCCGAGAAGAGCTCTATAATGAACCAATAATGGTGCACAACAATGCTATTGGGGAGTTCACTCACAGCATGAAGCAAGACTTACAGTATTGCGATAATCTTTCTCAGGCAATAGATCCTCTTGGGATGCAAATGGACGCAAAGAAATTCTTGTATCAAGAAATGGAGAATTGGGGGGGTCTGGAACCTTTGCCTGTTTCATACCTTCAGAATTCATGACAGAGTTGAATCAAGTTTGGTTACAATTTCTTCCAATCTTGAAGCTATTGAAAGAAATCTGTCATAAAAAAATTGGCTCTTCATATTGAACGCAAAGAATTTGTTTATCAATATTAAACGAAACAGAACTAGAATAATAAAGATTGGTGTGGAATCTCGCACAACAAGAACTCATTTCAATTAGCATTACTTTACTCGGATTATCTTCATCTCTTTTTTTTGTGATGGCTGAACATGGTTAGGTTCCTTTATCCTCATAAACTAATTGCATCGACATTACGGGAGAGATTATTTTGATGCCATCTAGAGGTGTTTTCACTGCACTTGTTAAAATTAGCTTTCTTTTTATGCACAGCCAGGGTATCGAACTCACAATCTTTCACTTGTGAGTCAACTGCCTAGCAGGGTGAGCTTTGCTCTTTGTGCTTTTATTAGCTTTCAATCTCTTGAGATAGTTTATAGCATCTCATAGATCAGTATATGGATGCACTTTCTCGAAGACATTAACAGTATACCTAAGATAATCTCTCAAGAAAAAGTTATGATAGTCGGTGGTTTCTTCATAATTCTTTCTTTTTGACGCATAAATCTTCTCAAATGTCTTTCTTGCGTCGAACATTGAGTGGCTGCCAAGAATTTTTTTCAATTGTTGGCATTAATCACACTGTAAGGAGCCCATGCTTATACGGCACATTTGTCAACAAGCTAGTGATTCGACTTGTCTCATCAAGTTGGTAGAACTGATGATTTATCACAATCATTTAACACGCTGGGCTCGTAGGATTCTCATCTGATAATTTGCTTGCTGAGTGTGAAGTTCTTAATACCAGCAAAAGAAATGGCTAATCGCTTAAAAATCTCTAGAAAACGAAGAAATTTCAACTACAAGGATTCAATAAGACCGTCTTCGTCTCGGTAGTCTTTAAATGGCATGTTTCAATCTTCTTCCTCGTGTTTCAATCTAGCAGCTAATGTTACTCGAGCACAGGAGACTCCAGCTGCCCCGATGCTAGTTCACAGTTCTCATTTCAATAGTGGTGAACCTATTCATGGCGGCCATCTCACCTGCAATCAGAGTAAATAAAAAAAATAATTATTATAGATCGCTTCACCTCAATTTTCACCGAGATGAACCTTGCCTTACCTCATAAAATTTTCTAGCTCCTCCATGGGTTTCATATCTGATGAGGTTTCTTCTTCCTTTTGTTTATTGTTTATGAATATCTTCTCATCCTTCTCTAATAGTTTTCAGCAGGGCTTACCAGGAATTGATATGTGATTTCTCTCTAATAGTTGGACTCTAAAAAGTTTTGACCGTGCATTACGACTATGCTATAAGGAACTTACTGTCTAGTTACATCGGCCTCGTATTAAACAACGATTAGATTGTGATTTTCCACGGAGATATTCAAGTCCGGCCACGAAACGTATTCGTTGCTGGCCGCTGCTGCCACAACTGTAATACTATCAAACAGAATCGCGATGAGAAGTAATATGTGAAGTGAAGGTGTCGAAGCATTAAACAGTGACAGGTGTTTAAGCTGTGTGGCACACCATCATTTGAATGGTGTGGTCTCACACACACACGCATACACGCACGCACACACACACACACACATATATATATATATATACATTGATAGCAGTATATACATAATATCTTTTGGTTCATAATCTTGAATAATGAATAAACATGCTAACAGTTCAATTGGCATGATCACAATGAAGATGAAGATTTGAATTTAAAAGTAAAAATATATCATTCTATTTTTACACTTAATTTGTGTAAATACTTTTGTTTTAACATCTCAACTGTTTATGTCAAAGATTTAATGGTGAGATGTTTATGCAAGATTACATACCAAAACGCATTATGTATTATTAATTTATTATACCTCTTTCTCTTTTTTTTCTCTCTTTATATATAAATCTGATTTTATTTACTTTTGACGTTCTCACTCACTGTTTTTAGTATAAATGTAATTTAAAAATTTAATAGTTTTTAAAAAAATTAAGGATAATGTTATTATATTTATGTTCTTAAAAGGCAATGATCAAACATGAGAGGAGGATCCAATTTCTATATATATATATATATATATATATATATATATATATATATATATATATATATATATATATATATATATATATATATATACCGAAATGAGGTACGCAAACTGACAACCTTTATCTTGTGAGTCCATTCCCCTATATGGGCTGTCGAAGCAAACATGAACAAAAATATTGCAGAATAATAAATAAATAAATACCTACATTAGAATTGTGCATGAATCGAGGTGGGAGGCACGCTTTCACATATTTGATGAGTTTTTCAAGGCTTAATTTTCTTTCTTATAGAGATGCATGAATGCATTATGTAGTTATATGATCAGGGTTAGATTCCTATTCTACTTTCTAAGTACACAAGCCAAAGCACGATGTGGTTTGAGGGAGAAGGGTCCTAACTTTGAAGGTTTTTCAAGATATAATATTATGATATTATGAAAGATAAATTAAGAAACACTACCGATTTCTATATATTAAGTTCAAGTTTGTCATGTGTTGTTCTTCACATTGAATCAGTTGCCTAGGGACTCTTAGTTGCATAATGTACTTTGATGCTTGTTAAAATATTTTGACCATATGATCTTGTAGATCGACAATGAAAATTAAAATAATTTTACATTTAACGTACTCTTGTGCATTAAATGCAAGTACCATACATTTTATTTGAATCTCTATGGCCGATCTCCAAGCCTCGAACAATATCTATTCATGCCCACCTTTTACTTTTACACATAATCAATAGAGATGGCTCAGTTGGTGAGTTTGATTAGTGGTATATTATATATAATATATGTACAACTCGATTAGGCTTGCAAACAAATCAAGCCAAGTACCGGTGACGTCAGTTCAACTTAGCTCATATGACGAGCTCGACTAGAATGAGCTGATTCAAGATATTACGGATCCAATCTTGAGTTAGCCCAGCTCACTTACACCCCTATCAAAAGCAGGTCAACCCCAACACGACATAACCTTTTCATGTCGTTTTGGGTTGATATACACCGGACTTTTGGGGTCTAACGTTTTGTGTCACCATTGTCCACCATTATCAGCAGTTCAAGTTGGTGCTAATGCCATAACCTGTTGTGTCGTTTCGTGTTTGTGTCAAAAATGGATCAATCAGCACAACACTATGTCCTTTGTTGTGTCAATGATGGGTAAGGACGTGTACGTCTCGAATCATCATGTTGGTTATCATGTCGTGTCCCCAAATGGTTTAGAACCCGTGGAGGATCTACAACAGGAGTTCGCCTCACCCAAAATTTTGAAAATCAACTTAAAGTCTATAGCCCTGCTATAATACATAGTTTGTCCCAACCGAAAAGAGTTTCTAGATCCGCCACTGTTTAGAACAGACAATTCTGCTTTGATTCGGTTTCTCAAAAGGTAGAGTAGTAACCTAACTGAAGAGGTACAATTCAGCTTGGTTCTCAGTCCGGTTCCTTCGATTCCAGTCCCGGTGGTGGTTCGGGACCAGTTCAACACCAGGCTGGGTCCGAACCAGACACCTCTACTGTTACAATCCCTGTGACATATAGAACAATCATGTGTAAGATTCCGTCCCCATACTTGTCGTCACAATCTCCTGCCTACGGTGAGGGCTTGCCTTTGTATGGTCGTCAGTCTCAAGCCATACGAAGGAGGAAGGTTATGTTGAGCGGTTGACGACTAACATTAAGCTTCTATAGGTTTCTCATAATAATAGATTCCGGCATTTGTGATGATTTTGCTGAGACATGGTCTGGGATGCCAATGGAGTGGACCGGGGAAGGGTATATCTGTACCTGGCCCCATCCCGAACCTTATCGGGTTAGGTACATATCCAGGTTCTCTCTTTCCGAACAGGTAATAGGGTAGGTAGGTATGAGGTAGAAACGAGGCATATGTGTATATACAGGGAGTCCAAATTTGGTGCACCATGCATAAGTAGTGCACCGATGCACCAAATCAGGAAAATCCAATCACAAGATCGAATGACTTACATTTAAATTCACAAAATATTTGTTTCTGAAATTTAAAAAATTATTTTCCAATTTCAAAGTAACTTGGGTATACTTATGCACCATTCATTTTTCATGCACTAAAACTGGATTATATATATATATATATGTGTGTGTGTGTGTGTGTGTGTGTGTGTGTATGTACATTTTTTGACACATGCATAGTAATACTAATGCCCATCTTTTACTTTTTGGAGATAAGAGTGTCATTTAAAATTTTATAAAGATACTTGAGAAAATATTAAAAAAACCTTGATTACACTTATTTTCTCAAAAAGTAAAAGATGCGCATGTGTATCCAATCTTTCTCTCTCTTTCTCTCTCTCTCTCTCTATATGTATATATATATATATATGTGTGTGTGTGTGTGTGTGTGTGTTTGTGCATGTGTGTGTCCATATAGGTCGGGTATCGGGTCAGGTGACTATTGCTATCCCTAGACACGGCTTCCTATTGAAGTACTAGTTTGCTTAAAATACGTCAAAATGACAACTAAGAAATCAAACAACGAACTTTAGAAAAGGGATAGGTTTTGCTTTTTGTTTTGGGTGAAGGATCATCTTAGGCAAGCCTCATCTAGCAAGTTGAATCGACTGGGTTTGGTTGGACCCAGCCGAATATTAGTTCCACGATCTTCCCCATAATATTTTGGAATCAAAGTATCAATACAATCTTATGACAAAGAGTTAAGAGGTTAAAATAAAGAAGCCATTGATACATGTTCTTCGTCGCATTGCCAACACCAAAAGTGAGGAGAGGATCGCTCGATGTTCTCTCTTTAATATTCTTAATCGCTCCTTCGGTGTTCTATAAAAGGGAAACTGGATTATGCACGCACTAGCAATTGCTCACTCATTGCTTTTGGGTGGCATGAGCATACTTTCAAAATTTTCAATGAGCTCTGAAAAAGTACGATGAGTATTTTTATTACACATAGTATAATTTCAAAAATTTTAAGTGGCTTTGAAAAAGAAAGAAGGTTATTTTTATTATACTCGTATAATCCAAAAGCAATGGATGAACATGTGTCAGTATAGGCAAGATCCAATCACTAAATATATATAACCAGAGATTAATCCTATCAAGTTGGGGAGATGTTTTCTTGTGTTCCATCTAAAGGGAACAAGAAGACATTATGGACGTATAAATGCCACTAGATCAACATTTTGCATTGGTTGTTCATTATATTAATCACCTAATCAAGTCCAATTGATATCTTAACCATACTTTCTTCAATCATAAACAAGAACCCAAAAGTGCAAACATTCGGGGGAGGTTGATATATGATTATTGTTGCTCCTAAAGCTTTCAAACATATCAATAATCTTTTCTTTTTCTCATATAAAATTTCTGAAGCACCCTTTTTCATTTGATACAATGGGGAGGCGTGTGCCCTGGGTATCAAACTCATGACCTTCAACTTGTGACTCAAACTTTTGCCCAGATGAGCTGTTTCTGTTTGTGCTATAAAGCACCTGTTCTTTCATTACTGCATATTCAAGTAGTGATTGATTCGTAAACCCAAATTTCTAATGCAATTCATGGCAGACAGTGAGCTTTCCTAATGCATCGATGTGTTGTGTGTCCCTCGGCCTTCGATTTAGGGAACATCACTATATGTTTCACAAATAGTTCAAGTCTGATTCCTAGCAGCTGAACAAAGGCAAAACTTTTGGAAGAAAATGTAGAGAAAAGGGCATTCAAAATAGAAGGTTGCAAGTTCGGTCACCCGGAGGCGGTGGCGGATCTACGTTAAGGTGAGGTGGGGCGGCCACCCCACCTGAAATTTGAAAACCAAATGGAAAATTTAACAAGGTGTTATTTGAATTCCTGTCTGTAATACATACTTCACCGCACCTTAAAATGGTTGAATAGGCTGTTTGCCCCACTCCACAAAAAGAATTATAGATCCGCCACTGACTGGTGTTGCATGTCTCGTTAGGGGTTGCAATGTTGGACCTGACCTGAAGGTTGCAAGTTCCAGTTATCTGGATAAGGGGTGCGCCCTCAGCCTCGCCTCGCCGCTTGTTGGTAGGAGGGTAAGGTGGTAGCTGAGACAAGCACTGGATATGGGCGGTTGTAGCTGAGGTGATGCTCCAGATTTCGCATCCAACTTGGGACCATTCCTACCATGTCAAGCCGGGTCATCTAAATAATGACCAAGGACATTGGTGTGTCCCATTGGGTCAGAGCGAGGTGACCCGAGAAAAAGTTGGGTTGGATTTGATCAATCTGGACCAGACCCAAAAACTGACCCGACTTTCTTATATAATGTGTAACTAAACACACATCGACCCAAACCCAACCAGGTTGGCTGCGTCTAAAGCAACTGACCTGAAGAAAAGATGGGTCTGGTGTGGGTCAACCTATTTTTGACCCAAACCCAAAAATACCCAACTCGGCCTATCAACACGATCTGCCACCACCCCTAGAGTTTGGGAAAAGAAAGGAAAGAATAGAGAATGGTGAAATGTACCGGAATAATGGCTTGAAAATCTTGTCGTAGGATTGTTCCAATCCTATATAAATCTCCATCTATGACCAACGCTTGGTTGGTTCAAGTGGTTTAGCACTTGCTCCCTCTTAAGCAAGGTCCGGAGTTCGGGTCTTGTGAATGGAGAAAACCAGTTCTCCGAGAGCTCCAAAGATCAAATTTGTGTTTCCTTTTTCTAGAGAAATTAATTTTAAGTAAGAAATTGATTTTGAGGAAATCTTTTGTATTGTACTATTCCATGGAGATTCAAAAAGAAACTTGTTTTGATAAATCAAATGGCAACCTTAACATGCACCCATAGGGTTAGTTCAACAGGCTCTCTAGTATCATTGATGTTAAAAACACTCCAATTCGTTTTACAACCAGTTTGTACTAAATGTTTGACTCAAAACTCTTATTATAAAATCTCTCAAGTTTGGGCAATCATTTCCAAACTTGTTTTACCAAACATCTAACAAAAAAATAAATATAAATATTTATTCCACTATAAATATATGATTAAGAAATTTAAATATTAAGATAAATTATTTATATGTTTACATGAGCGCATATTAGTGTGGTTGCAAATGACTACGTGCAACCCATTAAGTAAAGAGCATTATTGTAGATCCCCATCTCTCAAAATATTATTAAACTTCTCTCATTGGAAAAATACCAAGAGAGCACCTAATTTAGCAAATTCTTCTTGCATAAAGCCTTTACGATGACCGAAACTTGACTGATTGTTGAATCAGAGTACTCATACCCAAAGCCTAACACACACATGCACCCTCAGGGGAGTCGAACTCCCCCCCCCCCCCAGCAATGGTGCTAAAGCACCCTGCCATTGAGCTAATCCTCTAGGTGCGCTCGTTAAAAAAAAATTATTGGCCTAACTGCCGATTGTAGTATCCCATGAATTCATCCATGGTAAATAATTTTTTTGTTAATGTTGCAAATTTTGTGAGGGTGGGAGAATTGCCGCAACTCTATCTTGATCTGCTACTGCCTCTCTGCATAAGTTGTTTTATAGAAGGAATCTTCTTACTCACGTCAAGAAAAGCAGAGCAATCAGGAACAAAAGCAGAGTCGAACAACCATTGCTTAGACATGACCGGTTCCAAACTGCCGGCTTTCCTGGAACCAAAAACTTGAACATGACCAGGTAGATTCCGATTCCACTTTGAGTTCTGAACTGCCTAGAACAACAAATAAATAAATAAATAAAGTTATGGAATCTGCGGTTTGAAAATGCTGATTCCCCGGTTGCATTTCTATAAAAGGTGAAACTGGAACCAAATCGAGTTGTCCCTAATTCTGGGCCATGTTCGACTGATACCAATTCCAGCTAGTTCCTTATCCAATTCGATTCTGGTTGCAACCGTCAAGCCGGTTTCAAACTAGTCATGTCTAGCTTAAGCATCATCTATATATTGGAAAACCATTTTTATTTCGATATTTAGTTTCATATGGCATTAGAGCTCTAGAATGTGGTGAAGTTTCATGATTTGTAAAGAATACACATTCAATCCAAACCCCAGCTCTCATTAGAATGCCGCACTGATCAAATAATTCATCGTCCGTTTATGCATTTCACAGTGTGGGTGTCATATCATGCAAAAGAAATGAGGCTGAAAACTTCATTGTTTCAGTGTTGAGAGTAGTTTTTGATGTTTTACATGAAATATTCTCTCTACGTAGTTTCCAACAGAAATATTATTCAATTCTAAGAAGTCAAAATCACGCACTGGAAAGCTTTTTGATTGTCAATCATGAATAATCAAATGCATGGTGATTATACTTCAGCAATTTCGAACCAAGTGGTCCCCAATTCGATTCTGGTTGCAACCGTCAAGCCGGTTTCATTTTTGTTTTTCTAGTCCCGGTTTTATAAAAAAATGAAACCAAAATCAAACCGAGTGGTCCACCGATTCCAGGTTCAACCTGTTCTTGGCCCGATTCGGTTCTGGTTAGAACCGTCAGGCCGGTTATGAACCAGCCATGTCTAATCAAATGCATGGTTCTGTGTAAAGCCAGCCTCTGTAGGTCCACCACACGCCTCTCTCTCTCTCTCTCTTTCTCTAACCTCATTCTATGATTATACTATGTCAAAGATTGCACTTGGGATCATACTTCTATGATAGAAATGTGAAGTAAAACTCCTTGGTTATGACAGTGCTAGGCTTCATTCTCCAAACCCTGGAAAAGTCTTGATGGCACGGTGCAGGCCCACAATTTCTAAACTGGTCCTGGCTGTAGAATTTCACATGCCGAAATCAGTGCACAATTAGACGCACCACACTGCTACATGTCATTAACACGAAACAGATCGTACAAGAACAAATATATACAATCACGTGGACAGATACAGATGCAAAATGCTCAACCAAGAAGCCATAATGTTGAGCCTGGGGAGCCCAGGCAAGCAAGATAACCTCTTGACTCAGTCACATCTCACTGTAAAGCCAAAAAAAGAAAGAAAAAAGTATAGCCCAATTGTATATCCACAAAACCATGGTTCCGACGAACCCATCAAAAGATTGAATGTCACCATGATGATGGCACATATCCAACAAAAAGCTGCTTCCTCGCTAATTTGATCCAACCTCTTGTGATGGTGGAATCTCACCTTACGCAGAAACTGCATTTTAACCAGTCAAAAGCAATAAATCAAAGGTGAATAGGAGCGTGTATGTGTGCTACCACGGCCAATAATTTACAGAAACCATGCAAACATTGTAGATAAACTTGCTGAAGCATTTGGGATACGACAGCAACTGAAAGACAGAGATATTGGTAGCATCCCGTCATAGTTTTATGGTTCTTGGTAGCATTACAACAACAGCAACTAAGCCTTTTCCCATACTAGATGGGGTCGGCTACATGGATTTTTTGTTTCCACATATCCCTATCATGTGTCATGTTAGCAGTTAACTCACAATAAGCTAGATCATTTTTTATTGTTTCTTTCCAACACTTTTGTGGTCGTCCTCTACCTCTTTTAATACTTTCCAAATTTAGTTTTTCATACCTTCTTATAGGTTCTTCTTTTGATCTTTTTTCTATATGTCTAAACCATCTTAAATGATATTCTCTCATTTTGTCCTCTATTAGTGCCACTCCTAATTTGTTTCTAATAACCTCATTATGTATACGGTCTTTTCTTGTATGACCACTCATCCATCTCAACATCTTCATTTCTGTCACAGACATCTTTTGTATATGTTGATGATTAACTGCCCAAAACTCAAAACCATAAAACATGACAGGCCTAATTGATGCTCTATAATATTTATCTTTTAACTTTAATGGTATCTTCTTATCACAAAGAATACCTCATGCTCCTCTCTATTTTAACCAACCAGCATTAATTCTATGCATAAGTCATAACATCTCCATCAATTTTCCATCACTTGAAAAATTGACCTTAGGTATTTAAAACTTTCGTTTTGGAGGATGCAATGTGTGTCAATTTTAATTTCTATGTCCTTTGAGGTAACCAAATGATCAAACTTACATTCCATATATTTTGTCTTTGTTCTACTAAGTCGGAGGCCTTTGCTTTCTAATGTTTCTCTCCATAGTTCCAATTTTCTAGTAACTTTTTTCTTAGACTCCTCCACTAATAAAATGTCATTTGCAAATAACATACACCAAGGTACTTCATCTTGAATATGTTTTGTTAACTCATCAATCACCATTATAAATAAGTATGGACTTAAAGTTGATCCTTGATGTAACTCAATATTAACTTCAAAGAAGTCTGTCATTCCTTCATGAGTCCTTACACATGTTTTTGCACCATCATACATGTCTCTTATAAGGTTAATATATGTCAATGAGATACCTCTTTTTTCCAAAGTTCACCAAAGAATCTCCCTTGGTACTCTATCATAAGCTATTTCTAAATCAATAAATATCATGAATCATAATGTTGAAATTAGTGTTAGGAGCAGAACTTTTGAATATAGTTTGTGCTTACGCACCCCAAGTAGGACTAGAAGATAGTATAAAGACAGTTTTTTGAGAAGAGTTAGATAAGGTGTTTCAAAAGATTCCACAAAGGGAGTTGATTTGTTTAGGAGGAGATTTAAATGGACATGTCGGTAAAGAGGCATTAAGATATCAAGGGATTCCTGAAAACTTTGGTTTTGGGGATATAAACGAGGAAGGTAAGGAGATTTTAAATTTTGCTATAGCATTTGATCTCTTTATAGTCAATACAATCTTAAAAAAACGAGATGAACATTTAATTACTTATAAGAGTGGCTTATCACAAACACAAATTGATTACCTTATTTATAGAAAAAAAGATAGAGCGTGTTGCAAAGATTATAAGGTAATTCCAAGAGAAAGCTTAACCACCCAACATCGACTTTTAGTTATGGATTTACAAGTAAAAAAATGGACACTGAAGAAAAGAGTGCATCGAGCTATTCGGACTAAATGGTAGAACCTCAAAAGCGAGAAATAAGATATATTTAAATAGAAAGTCCTTCAAGGAGATGTTTGGAATTATGTTGGCACACCCTGTGATATGTGGAACAATATGGCTATACATATTGGGAAAGTGGCGAAAGATGTGTTAGGGGTATCTAAGGGAGGTGTACCGGCACAAAAAGAAGCTTGGTGGTGGAGTGAAGTAGTACAAAATAAAATCAAGGCAAAGAGGACATGTTACAAATTACATTATGCTAAAAAAATTAGTGAAACTTTAGAAGTTTATAAGAAAGCAAAGAAGGAAGCGAAAAAGGCCATTAGTGAAGCAAAGGCTAAGATTTGGGAGGACTTATATAAAAACTCAACTCAAAAGAAGGTGAAAGAGATATTTTTAGGATAGCTAGGGCTAGAGATAAGAAAACTAAAGATCTTAATTATGTTAGATGCATAAAAGACGATGATGAAAAATTCTAATGGCAAATGATGATATAAGAAATATATGGAAAAACTATTTTTATAATCTCTTTAATGAAAATAAAGATGTTAGTATTAGTTTAGGAGATTTAGCCAAGTCAGAAAAGTATATAAACCACAATTTCTACCGACGTATTCAAAAGAATGAAGTCAAAGAGGTTCTTAAACATATGAAGGGTGGTAAATCGGAAGGACCAGATAATATTCCAATAGAAGTTTGGAAAATACTAGGAGAAATAGGAATCACTTGGTTCACAAGACTATTTAATGAAATATGAAAAAACCAAAAGATGTCCGAGGAATGGAGAGCAAGTACACTTATACCCATATATAAGAACAAGGGAGACATTCAAAATTGTGCGAATTATCAAGGTATCAAGTTAATGAGTCATACTATGAAATTATAGGAAAGAATTATCGAATGTAGGTTAAGACAAGTATCAAGTAAACAGAGAACCAATTTGGATTCATGCCAGGCAGATCTACTATTGAAGCAATTCACCTTTTGAGACGTCTTATGGAACATTTTAGAGCAAAAAAGAAAGACCTTCACGTGATATTTATTGATCTAGAAAAAGCTTATGATAGGGTACCGAGGGAGGTTCTTTGGAGAACTTTGGAAAAAAGAGGTATCCCATTGACATATATTAACCTTATAAGAGACATGTATGATGGTACAAAAACATGTGTGAGGACTCATGAAGGAACGACAAACTTCTTTGAAGTTAATATTGGGTTACATCAAGGTTCAACTTTAAGTCCATACTTATTTATAATGGTGATGGATGAGTTAACAAAACATATTCAAGATGAAGTACCTTGGTGTATGTTATTTGCATATGACATTGTATTAGTGGAGGAGTTTAAGGAAAAAGACAATAGAAAATTGGAACTATAGAGAGAAACATTAGAAAGCAAAAGCCTCAGACTTAGTAGAACAAAGACAAAATATATGGAATGTAGGTTTGATCATTTGGTTACTTCAGAGGACATGGAAATTAAAATTGGCACACATTGCATTCCCCAAAAGGAAAGTTTTAAATACCTAGGGTCAATTTTTGAGAGTGATGGAAGAATTGATGGAGATGTTACACATAGAATTAATGCTGGTTGGTTAAAATGGAGAGGAGCATCAGGTATACTTTGTGATAAGAAGATACCATTAAAATTAAAAGGTAAATATTATAGAGCAACAATTAGGCCTGCCATGTTTTATGGTTCTGAGTGTTGGGCAGTTAATCATCAACATGTACAAAAGATGTCTGTGACAGAAAGTAAGATGTTGATATGGATGAGTGGTCATACAAGAAAAGACCGTATACATAATGAGGTTATTAGAAACAAATTAGGAGTGACACCAATAGAGGATAAAATGAGAGAACATCATTTAAGATGGTTTGAACATATAGAAAGAAGATCAAAAGAAGAACCTGTAAGAAGGTTAGAAAAACTAAATTTGGAAAGTATTAAAAGAGGTAGAGGACGACCACAAAAGTATTGGAAAGAAACAATAAAGAATGATCTAGCTTATTGGGAGTTAACTGCTAACATGGCACACGATAGGGTTCTGTGGAAACAAAGAATCCATGTAGCCGACCCTGTCTAGTATGGGAAATGCTTAGTTGTTGTTGTTGTAGTTTCTCAATTGTTTTTATCTTTTCTTTGGTTCAAACCAAAACTGATGGCTACAAACTGTAACGAGAACCAGGTTGAGTTACAGTTCACCATCGAAACAAACATGCCATATCTCCCTCTAGCATGATGATGGAAATCGGCTTTTGTTTATCTTTTTTTCTTCTCGATAAACTCCTTTATATATATATGTTACAAGAGGAGGCCCAAGCCTAACACACAGACCCAAACATGCAACTCTGAGAGTCAAACTCTCCACCAACAACAATGGCGCCCTGCCCTTAAGCTAATGCTCTGGATACAAACCGTTTATTATATTAAGCATTGATAAATGCTGCCCTTATGGGTGTTGGCAATAACCTTGCCATTTATTGATAATACAAGGTAGGAGGTCAAATGTAAATTATCGAAAGAAATAAAAAGATAGACGGTCTAATGGTAGAAAATTAACCAGAGGTTCGATTGCCAAGGCAAAATATTTTGGTGTAAACACTAATAAGTGTTGCACTAGGGCTCACGACTTGCATGTTGTAGGCCGCAAGTTCGATTCCTGTGTGTATATAGCCAGCTTCCGACTCTCATTGTAAAAAAAGAAACAAGTATTCAACTGGCAAGGCTCTCCGACTCCCATGTCATGAGTTCGATTCCCTGGCATGCATATGTGGTACGCGTTAGGCTTCAGCCTCTAATTTATAAAAAAAAGTACTTTCTTTCAAGAAAACTCGATAGATATGTGCATCGGCGGACCTACCAAAATCTTCTGGTGGTTGATGAAGGTGAATGATCAGGTAGAAGAAGCTTTTGTTGGCCAAGAATAAGGGTTTATTGGAAGTAGACAGTTAGGAGTAGCTTATTTGAAAAACCCTTTTATTTAATTATTTATCTTATTTGGGGCGAAAGTGGAAGGCTTACAATAAAAAAAAATCACAATGATTTAAAGGGGATTTTATAAAAATAATTTTACAAGAAATAACATTGGGCATCATATATTGTTCTAAATTAAAATCAGGCACTCTATATCAACGTTCTCTTTTGATTTCCTATTGAAGACCTATTCTACAACTCATCGCCACACAACACTAAAGTACATAAATGCCAAGTTCATATATTGTAATGTCACTAGGAACACATGCATACATATATGTAGATAAATTGGTAGCAGCTAGCATGTACTAGCTCTGGAACTAACCTTTCAGACATGATATATCTGACCTGGCACGTTCAAGCTCTAATAGCTACCAAAATTCTGTCTCTCTATACACACACACACACATATATATATATATATATATATATTAAGAACCTTGGTATATGCTAACAACATTATATGCTATTATATCTAAACAAATCTCAACCTTGAAAGATAGATGATTGATATTTATATGTTTTAAATCCATCAACTGGCCTTGAAAGCATCGAGAAAAGAAATTCCATCGATTCCCTTGGTGTGGAAATGGGCATAGTACTCTTTCATGGATAGCTGCTTGTATTGAGGATGGTTGCCTTCCGATAAGAGCTCCTTAATGGGCCCATACCTCCTCTCTGTGGGTTCAGTCCCTGTGCCTTTAAAGAAGCAGGCCACTGACGCCCGTGGGCCCACATGATTTGCCAATACTCTGTGCTCCACACTCAGAAATTTGCCATTTGATACAAGCTATGAACAAGAAAACTCAAATATAAGTGCACACATCACACACACACACACACACATATATATATATATATATAAAGAGAGAGAACCTTGTATATGCTACTATACTTAAGTCCTAGTATATATAAACAACTTTCACCATTTATCTTTGTGATAAATGATTGAAATTTGAATTAATAAACAAAAAGTATATGTGCACTTTGTGTAGATTTATAAGTATACTTTTTACTTTTTCAATTCAAATTTCAATCATTCATCATCCCAAATGAATAATTGAGATTTGTTTACATATGCTAAAACTTAAGTGTGTCGACATAATAAAGGACACCATGCAATTTAGAATGCAATTGGCTCATAGGACCTTCAACTAGAAGGGGGCCATGTAAAAAAAAGGATTGAATTTTAAGTTGAATTCCCTTGGGGAATCCAGTTCTGATTGAATTTACATACAAAGTGGAAATTGTATAGGTTATTCTGGGCTGACTTCACTATTAAGTTTGTCACTTGAATTTGGATCGAGTCTGACTAGTTTGGATTCATAACATTAGAATCCAATCCATTTGCACTCCTAGATCAGGAGAAGAGGGGCTAGCCTTCATGCTACCGGTAAGATGACATAGTCCCCCGACTCCTCACCCTCGTGTTGTTTCTCATCATAAAGGGAAATTTTCCAAAAGTGAACACCTAAAGGGGCGTTTGATTACGAGACTTGGGCATACGAAATTGAAATTGTAAGCTCAGTTTTTGTCATAATTAAATGCAGGTCTCAGTGTGCAATAAAAAGTAAGATCATTCGACGACTTCACTTTTTACTCGATTATAAGGTTGACCCATAGCTCATCTATAATAATAGTTTTATAAATCCAACCTCATAATCAAATACCCCTTAAAGAACTAGAAAACTAAAACAAACCTCTTTAGTATTGTTCTTTGCACTTTTATCCAAAATCCACCTTCTACTGAATTAAAACTCTCTCCCTCACACACACACAAACACAAACTCAAACACAGATGTCTGTATGTGCATAACAAGCGTGCACCGTATACACATATATGCGTAATATGTATATCTGTTTGTTTGTGTGTGTGTGTTGGCTTGGTTGATTAATGAGGACTTACTTGAAGAAGATCACCAATGTTGACCACAAGAGCACCTTGAATAGGGTCAACATCAATCCATTGCCCCTGGTGAAGTGCTTGGAGGCCACCAATATGGTCTTGGAGCAGGATCGTGAAGAAGCTCGGATCCGAATGCTTGCTTGCACCATGGGTTAGCTCAGGCTGGGGGCAAGCAGGATAGTAATGAAACGATAGCGTCTGTGCCCTCATGCACTCTATATCAATCAGATAGTTTGCCGGTAGCCCAAGGCCCTCTGCAAATAACTTCAGCAAAGTCTCTCCAAGTGCACTTATACACTTTGAATACTGCGGCACTAGCTCCCTGTATTTAATTTGAGACACTATGAGGATCTAACCTTAGTAAAATCTGCAAATCATGAGGCGATTCAGGTGCGCAAGCTTGGATTCAGATTTCATACTAAGTTGGCGGGTTCGAGTATCATCGAAACACCATCTAACTCGTGTTGTAATATCTGGGGGTCCCGAGGCAAGGTACATTTAGAGTCGAATTCAAGCCGATAAAATAGGTGCAACTCATAACATAACCAAGCATTTTTGAACAAAAATGCAGACAATAATAGCTGATCACAGAGTAACTGAACCACCTGAAATTGGGATGGAGTTTATGCAACACGATTCGTCTAGTAGATGCATATTTACCATGCAAAAGGAGAAGGATTTAGACCTCAAGCTTGTTATTGATTCGGTGGGGAGTCTCTTCAATGACGGTAGCTTGCTTAATTGCAAGGCACAAGTATATTTCCCGTATCCATGTGACAGCATCACAGTAGGAACTTTAGAGTTCATGAACTCTGGTATCTTTCTTACTCCAAGATATAGTGCAATTCTACTTGGAGTTGATCACATGGTGGGAGAGAACCCCAGAAGGTGTTTGATTACGAGACGGAGACTACATAAATTGACCAATTTAAGCCGCCAACCCATGTAAGCAATTTAATCGGTCTTATTATCGAGTAAAAAGTGAATTCTAATTGAAGTTATCGTATGATTGGGAGAGAACTCCGTGTTTGATTACGAGATCGAGACTACATAATTCGACCAATTTAAGCCGCCAACCCATGTGAGAAGTACAATCCGTCTTATCTTATGATCGAATAAAAAGTGAAAGTTCAATTGATATTGTCACATTAAAAGCGCCAATGCTCATATGCCATTCTTGAAAAAAAAGGTGTATTTTGTAGTCTTAGTCCTCGTAATCAAACACCGATAAGCATCATCCCATCAACAACAAACCTATACCTAACAAAGATCCCCGAGGCGAGGGTCGTAGTCTTAGACTTTATGTCGGGGGAGATGCAACTAGGGTCCCCAACCCTCGAACCTGACACGATCTCCCTGATACAAAGAAGAGGAGGAGGAGATCATTGGTTACCTCAATGGAAGAGGGAGTTCATGGGGTGATGGCAGGTCAGGAGCTGTATGACAGTGCATGGTGTCCTTCCAATTGGCCCTCTTCATCACATAGATATCAAAGGTGCTTGCAAACAACACCTTCTTGTTGAGGTCCCTTGTGTAAAATTGCGCCTTCTCTTCTTGTGGCGACTCATTGAACCTCACCACTCCGGAAATCATGTCATCCAATAGACTCTGAACAATCCCATGGTTGACCACCTGAAGGAAACCCCAATTCTCAGCGGCTTTCCGAACTTGAACAATTATATCTTTCCTCCTATCCGAGTCCAAACCCGAGAGGTCGATCACCGGCACCGAATTGATTTGGCTGGAACTTCGTCGGATCGGATAATTCTCTGGCGGATCGATGAAGATCCTCGGGATTGTAGAAATTCCTGAATCAACAAGGCCTTTTACGCCAGCTTTCGATTCGTCAAACGCTTTGATTTCCTTTTCTCTGTCGAAGTCCGGCGAGATTTCGGTGACTGTGGTGATCGCTGACATTTCCTCTGTAGAGAAGTTGGGGATGATTTTCTCTTTGCGAGTGGGTGATGATATTTGATGATGAAGCAGTTGCGTTGTGCTAACAACTTGTTGATTTTGTTTATTTAAAACTGAACAAATGGGCAGCTGACGCTATATCAAAATTACAGAATCAAGAATATAATATGTTCTCGGAAAGGGACAAAGAACAAGCTGACTATTCTTATGCGCACACGCACACGCACGCACGCGCGCGCGCACACACACACACACACATATATATACATATATATATACATAATATATATATATAGAGAGAGAGATATGACCACTTCTAGATAAACCGAAACCAGGAACTGAACCGGGACCATCAGTTACAGTTCTAGTTTGAGCCTTAAACTTCTCGGGATCACCCAAATTCATAAAAAAGGTTGAACTTAAAAAAATAAAAAGCATATGGAACCAGCAGTTGGGAACCATCATTTCCGTTCTGACCCAGTTCCAATTCCATACAAGGTGGAACTAAAACAAAAGTGGGTGGTCCCCTATTCTGGATCTGGTTCTGATCTTGGTTTCACCGGTTATGATTTCACCTGGTTCCTACTCGGTTTGGTTTCGGTTGAATCCTGTGAGCCGGATCCAAACCAGCCATGTCTACACACATACACACAAGTGTAGAGAGAGCGATACAAGCACAAATCAATTCACCTAAACCCGATACATGGCCACATATGATAGGATCAAGCTATAGTAATAGAACAATAGGTGTTGTTCTGTCCAAACCCACAAAATGGGCTAATATATGAAGTTATGGCTCCTCGTCCAAGTTTACCAAGACATGCACAACGAGCTATAGCACAACTTGCTAGGGGATCAACTCACAAGTTGAAAGTCATGAGTTTGATACCTGGGGTGTGCATCTGGCTTCAGCCAGGCCTCCCCATTGTACCTGAAAGGGAAGCTTATATGTTGTGTCGAGTTTGGGTTAAGACCAGAAAGAGGAACTGTTTAAGTTTCAGGTTCGATACAAGTGATGCCAAACTGACCTACCTAGGAGCCATTTATCTTGTTCAGTCATATTAGGTTCAAAGGTGGTTCATAAATTGTTAATGGAGTTGAAGTTGCCAAAATCATGAGAAATTGGTACTACTTAATAGACCAACTCAAATGGCGTGGCATTTATGGGTGTTCGGATAGAAGTCCTATAAGCCCATAAGGCTTCATCCAACTTCTCATACCACATCTTACCATTCTCTAAAGTCTTCTCAATAATGCTTATGAGAGTCTTATTGGTGGCTTCGGCTTGGCCGTTGCCTTGAGGGTAGTAGGGTGATGAGAAGTGGTGAGTTATGCCATACGTGTTACATAACTTTACCATCCTCTCGTTTTTGAAAGGGGTGCCATTATCAGACACTAGATCTTTTGAAACTCCAAATCGAGCCAGGATATTTTTCCTAATGAACGCCACCACATGTTGCCCCTGGACATTAGTAAGGGAGGTAACTTCAACCCATTTGGAAAAATATTCAATGCCTGCTAGGATAAACCTATGCCCGTTTGATGCATTTGGAAAAATTGGTCCTATAATGTCAAACGCCCACATGGTGAATGGCCATGGGCTGACCACGGAATGCAATGTGGATGACGGGATATGAATGGCATGTCCATGCACTTGACGTGGGTGACAGTTCCTAACATGGTCATGGCAATCCTGCTTTAGAGTGGACCAAAAGTAACCAGCTGTAAGTATTTTCATTGCCATCATATTGGCATTTACATGCCCTCCACACTCTCCATCGTGGAATTCATGCATTATCATCCTAGCCTCCTCAAGGTCGACACACCTCAACAAGATACCAGTAAAACTCTTTTTATAAAGAATCCCTCCCAAAATCATATATTGGATTGAAATCTTTTGAATAAAAGTTGTCTTTAAACGAGGCAAATTCTGAAAATCCTTCGTTTTCTAAGAAATCTTTAATGTCTTGAAACAAGGGTTTTTCAATGGAAGTTATGTTATTTTGGCAAATCTCCAAATCGTGTGTGGATGGAGTGGGTAAGTGCCATATTTCTAAGGATCGAGTTCCTAAGGTGGGATTGACCCTTAGGGCTGAGCCTAAGGATGAGAGGGCATCGACTATGCCATTGTCCTCTCTTCCTACATGTGTAAGTGTACATGATTGGAACGACTAGACCAGCTTGGTGGCCAATTCATGATATGGAAGAAGTTTTTCATTTTTGACTTGCCAAATTTGTAACACTTGGTTTATGACAAGTAAAGAGTCTACAAAGACTTAAATACATGATGCCCCTAGAGTTTTCAAAATTTTTAAGCCTTGTATGAGTGCTTCATACTCAGTTGTATTGTTGGAACATTCGAAATCTAGGTGAATGATGATGGGAATTTCTCCCTTTTCAGGGGATATGAGGATGATTCCTGCCCTAGCCCTTCTTTGGTTTCGTGCCCCATCGAAGTGCATCTTCCACACTTGGTTTTCACTTGAGTAATTTGATAGAATATGGTTTTGAAATTGATTTTGAAAGATGCCCTCGTCGGGCATTTTATCAAGTGTAGGATATGAATCCTCTAAAGGGAAGTCAGCCACATAGTCGGCTAGGGCTTGCCCCTTGATGGAGGTTTGATGATGGAATTTTAGGTCATACTCCATCAAGAGGAGCTGCAATTTACTCAACCTACCTATGAGGATAGGTTTTTCAAACAAATGCTTGATTGGATCAAGCCTAGACACTATCCAGATCTCATGATCTAGGAAGTAATATCGAAATTTCTGGCAGGCCCATACCAAGGCCAAGCACGTCTTCTCCATGGCTTGATAGTTTCATTCATAAGCCAATAGAGTTTTCGAAATATAGTAGATAGCATACTCTTTATGGGTATCATCCTCATATTGAGCTAATAAGGCACCCAAGGCATTCGCATGCACAGAAATATAAAGTAAAAGAGGTTTTCCTTGCTTTGGAGGGTTTAAAATAGGAGGATTAACTAAATACACTTTTAATCTTTCGAAAGCTTTTTGGCAATCATCGTCCCACACAAATTTCACTCCTTTTCTCAAAAGCTTGTTGAAAGGTTCACATCTTATAGCGAGGTTTGAAATAAACCTTTTAATTGATTGGAGGCGACCTTAGAGGCTTCGGATTTGAGTTAAATTGGAGGGTGGAGGCATATCTATGATGGCTCGACACTTAGAGAGGTAAACTTCAATACCCCTTTGGCTTACCATAAAACCTAAAAGCTTGCCAGATTCTACTCCGAAGATGCACTTTTGAGGGTTTAGTTTTGCTTTATAAAGCCTCTATCTTTCGAAAACTTTTTGCAAAGATTCGATGTGGGTATCTCGGGTTTTTTATTTCACCAAGAGATCATCCACATAGACCTCTACGAGCTCATGAATTTGATCGTGAAAGATCGTAGTTATGGCTCTTTGGTATGTGGCACTGGCGTTTTTCAAACCAAAGGGCATGACTGTATAGTAGTACATGCCCCAAGGTATGGTAAAAGCAATTTTAGCCTGGTCTCTTGGGGCTAATTTGATTTGATTATAACCCGAGTAACCATCTAAAAAGGAAAATATTTCATGATTTGCAGTACTATCGACTATCAAATCAATATTTGGTAAAGGGAAGTTATCCTTTGGCGTGGCTTTGTTCAAATTTCTGAAATCAATGCAAATTCGAATCTTCTCATTGGATTTTCGAACTACAACAATGTTTGAAAGCCAATCAGAATACGTAATGGGTTTTAGAAAACTAGCTTTAAGCATATCTTCTAAACTCTCATTCACTTGAGAATGGACATTCGGATGAATCTTTCTAAGCTTTTGTTTTATGGGTTTTGAATCTAGATCTAGGAGAAGACAATGCTCTACTACTTTTGGGTCTATACCTAGCATGTCTTCGTAAGTCCATGCGAACACATCGATATAGGTTTTCAAGAATGCAATGAATGATGCTTTTTCATGCTCATGCAAACATGCGCCTTTCTTAATGTGTTTAGGTTTTGACTTACTCCCTAAGTTGATTTCTATGAAATCCCCTCCTACAGAATTTGAAGGTTTTTCCAAATCGAGAATTTTGTTAAACTCAGGAAGCTCAGAGGTTTGATCCTCCTCAAGGAAAAAGGGATCCTCCTCCTTGCTTTGATCATTCTCGAGAATTCTAAATCCTAGGGAATTTGGAGTGGATGCATGATTTTTGCAAACTCCTGGTTTTGGTTTTGTAATTTCTACAAGTTTTGAAGATTTTGGTCTTTTTATGAAGACAATTTTTTCTTTAAAATCCTTAGTTTTTTCCAAATTTTTACCAGGAGCTGGTATATACATGATTTTGTTTTTGGAATTTTCCAATTTTTTGATTTTTTTGGTTTTTTGCAAAGAAAAGATATTTGGAGAAATACAAACTACAACTTTTTTGGATTTTTCACAAATTTCTAATGTTTTTGGATTTTGAAATTTTTTCATTTGTTTTTGGATTTTGAAAATTTGTATTTTTTTTGGATTTTTGGTTAAGGGGGGATCTTCCACCACAAATTAGACTCTAAATAAGAGGTCCAAATCATAGGTTTCTGCTTTAATAAGTTTCAGGGCACCCTAGACCCAAGTGGTTACAAGTGGTGGTTCTAGGGGTATGGTGGGGATATATTCTATCCCATACCTACTTGGGTTTGCATTTGGTATTATGGGCTCGAGGCAACCTTGGTTTTGAGTCCCTAGGCTTTGATAGGGCATGTAACCCATGTTTAATAGCATGTTCCAAGGCTTTTTTAGTTTTGCAAATTCTTTGTATAAAGGGTGGCCTTGGAACTTGCTATTGTCCATATCATACTTGAATATTTTTTTACTCAGGGACTTTGGAAATAGTTGGCACGTGGTCTTTCCTAGGATGTTTATGGTTTTGGGTGGGCAAGCTTTGGGCTGCCCCTTGATATGTAGGATTTTCCTAGGTTTTGGGAGGACGATTTTGGGTGTTTCGACCAAAGGTTTCCCAAGGTTGTCCTCATAGGCTTGGTGACCTGATAAGCAAGAGAAATTTTGTATTCCCTGAAGCTGAGGATGGTTTTCACCTAGAATTACCATAATCTGGTTTTCATAGGGGATTTTCACATACTTATGGAAGGTGGATGGCACAGCTCGCAGGCTATGTATCCATAGTCTTCCAAGCAATAGGTTGTAATGGGGGTTTATGTCTAAGACATGGAACACCCCTGCGTGGGCTATGCCCCCTATTTCCATGGGTAACTCTACGGCTCCCAAAGGTCTAGATGCATTTCCATCGTATCTAGTAATTATGATATGACTTGGGTTTACGGAGGTCAAGGTGACTCTGATTTGACATGCCACATGGAGTGGAAGGATGTTGAGACCTCCTCCCCCATCAACTAAGTATTTGTCGAGAGGATAGTGATTCAATACTACCTCAATATGCAAAGCTTGTTTGCGGGTTTCATACGGTCTTTCTATCTCGTCTTCTGAGAACACGATTGGCGTCTTTGCATAAATATATGCCACTTGAAATGACAAGGACTCGAGAGTTATATTTGAATTAACCTTGGCTCTCTCTAAGATTTTTTCTAAAACAAGTCTATGCCTAGGTGAGGTTCGTATCAGCTCTAGGATGAACATGTTTATTGGGATCTTAGAAAGATGATTTTCGAAATCATATGTGATTAAAATATTTTTACCTTTGTCCATTTTTTGTGAAACCTTAGGAATGCATGCTTTTGAAGGGCTAAGGATACTGACCACTTTTTTAGCAGTTTTTTCTAAGTGTTGGGGTTGATAGATCTTCGCGGACCTGGTCAATTCTCCTACACTTTGCCTAAGGCTCGTTCCTATTGTGGCTCTATTTGAGTGCTTTGGAGCACCTCGAATTTCTATATGTCTAAACCATCTTAAACGATATTCTCTCATTCTAAATTTCTTTCCAACACTTTTGTGGTCGTCCTCTACCTCTTTTAATACTTTCCAAATTCAGTTTTTCATACCTTCTTACAAGTTCTTCTTTTAATCTTTTTTCTATATGTCTAAACCATCGTAAACGATATTCTCTCATTCTATCCTCTATTAGTGTCACTCCTAATTTGTTTTTAATAACCTCATTATGTATACGGTCTTTTCATGTATGACCACTCATCCATCTCAACATCTTCATTTCTGTCACAGACATCTTTGTATATGTTGATGATTAACTGCCCAAAACTCATAACCATAAAACATGACAGGCCTAATTGATGCTCTATAATATTTACCTTTTAACTTTAATGGTATCTTCTTATCACAAAGGATACCTCATGCTCCTCTTTATTTTAACCAACCATCATTAATTCTATGCATAAGTCATAACATCTCCATCAATTTTCCACCGCTTGAAAAATTGACCCTAGGTATTTAAAACTTTTATTTTAGGGGATGCAATGTGTGCCAATTTTAATTTCTATGTCCTTTGAGGTAACCTAATGATCAAACTTACATTCCATATATTTTGTCTTTGTTCTACTAAGTCAGAGGCCTTTGCTTTCTAATGTTTCTCTCCACAGTTCCAATTTTCTATTAACTTTTTTCTTAGACTCCTCCACTAATAAAATGTCATTTGCAAATAACATACACCAAGGTACTTCATCTTGAATATGTTTTGTTAACTCATCAATCACCATTATAAATAAGTATGGACTTAAAGTTGATCCTTGATGTAACTCAATATTAACTTCAAAGAAGTCTGTCATTCCTTCATGAGTCCTCACACATGTTTTTGCACCATCATACATGTCTCTTATAAGGTTAATGTATGTCAATGAGATATATCTTTTTTCCAAAGTTCACCAAAGAATCTCCCTTGGTACTCTATCATAAGCTTTTTCTAGATCAATAAATATCATGAATCATAATGTTGAAATTAGTGTTAGGAGTATAGCTTTAGAATATAGTTTGTGCTTACGCACCCCAAGTAGGACTAGAAGATAGTATTAAGACAGTTTTTTGAGAAGAGTTAGATAAGGTGTTTCAAAAGATTTCACAAAGGGAATTGATCTGTTTAGGAGGAGATTTAAATGGACATGTCGGTAAAGAGGCATTAAGATATCAAGGGATTCCTGGAAACTTTGGTTTTGGGGATATAAACGAGGAAGGTAAGGAGATTTTAAATTTTGCTATGGATTTGATCTCTTTATAGTCAATACAATCTTAAAAAAACGAGATGAACATTTAATTACTTATAAGAGTAGCTTATCACAAACACAAATTGATTTCCTTATTTATAGAAAAAAAGATAGAGCGTATTGCAAAGATTGTAAGGTAATTCCAGAAGAAAGCTTAACCACCCAACATCGACTTTTAGTTATGGATTTACAAATAAAAAAATGGACAAAGAAGAAAAGAGTGCATTGAGCTATTCAGACTAAATGGTGGAACCTCAAAAGCAAGAAAGAAGATATATTTAAACAGAAAGTCCTTCAAGGAGATGTTTGGAATTATGTTGGTACACCCTGTGATATGTGGAACAATATGGCTATACATATTAGGAAAGTGGCAAAAAATGTGTTAGGGCTATCTAAGAGAGGTGTACCAGCACAAAAAGAAGCTTGGTGCTGGAGTGAAGTAGTACAAAATAAAATGAAGGCAAAGAGGACATGTTACAAATTACATTATGCTAAAAAAACTAGTGAAACTTTAGAAGTTTATAAGAAAGCAAAGAAGGAAGCGAAAAAAGCCATTAGTGAAGCAAAAGCTAAGATTTGGGAGGACTTGTATAAAAAACTCAACTCAAAAAAAGGTGAAAGATTTTTAGGATAGCTAGGGCTAGAGATAAGAAAACTAAAGATCTTAATTATGTTAGATGCATAAAAGACGATGATGAAAAAATTTTAGTGGCAAATGATGATATAAGAAATATATGGAAAAACTATTTTTATAATCTCTTTAATGAAAATAAAGATGTTAGTATAAGTTTAGGAGATTTAGCCAAGTCAGAAAAGTATATAAACCACAATTTCTACCGATGTATTCAAAAGAATGAAGTCAAAGAGGCTCTTAAACATATGAAGGGTGGTAAATCAGTAGGACCAGATAATATTCCTATAGAAGTTTGGAAAATACTAGGAAAAATAAGAATCACTTAGCTCACAAGACTATTTAATGAAATATGGAAAAACCAAAAGATGCCCGAGGAGTGGAGAGCAAGTACACTTATACCCATATATAAGAACAAGGGAGACATTCAAAATTGTGCGAATTATCAAGGTATCAAGTTAATGAGTCATACTATGAAATTATGGGAAAGAATTATCGAATGTAGGTTAAGACAAGTATCAAGTAAACAGGGAACCAATTTGGATTCATGCCAGACAGATCTACTATTGAAGCAATTCACCTTTTGAGACGTCTTATGGAACATTTTAGAGCAAAAAAGAAAGACCTTCACATGATATTTATTGATCTAGAAAAAACTTACGATAGGGTACCGAGGGAGGTTCTTTGGAGAACTTTGGAAAAAAGAGGTATCCCATTGACATATATTAACCTTATAAGAGACATGTATGATGGCGCAAAAACATGTATGAGGAGGACTCATGAAGGAACGACAAACTTCTTTGAAGTTAATATTGGGTTACATCAAGGTTTAACTTTAAGTCCATACTTATTTATAATGGTGATGGATGAGTTAACCAAACATATTCAAGATGAAGTACCTTGGTGTATGTTATTTGCATATGACATTGTATTAGTGGAGGAGTCTAAGAAAAAAGTTAATAGAAAATTGGAACTATAGAGAGAAACATTAGAAAGCAAAGGCCTTTGACTTAGTACAACAAAGACAGAATATATGGAATGTAGGTTTGATCATTTGGTTACTTCAGAGGACATAGAAATTAAAATTGGCACATATTGCATTCTCCAAAAGGAAAGTTTTAAATACCTAGGGTCAATTTTTGAGAGTGATGGAAGAATTGATCGAATTACCTTTTATTATATTAAGCATTGATAAATGCTGCCCTTATGGGTGTTGGCAATAACCTTTTATTTATTGGTAATACAAGGTAGGAGGTCAAATGTAAATTATCGAAAGAAATAAAAAGATAGATGGTCTTATGGTAGAAAATTAACCAGAGGTTCGATTGCCAAGGAAAAATATTTTAGTGTAAACACTAATAAGTGTTGCACTAGGGCCCACGACTTGCATGTTGTAGGCCGCAAGTTCGATTCCTGTGTGTATATAGCCTGCTTCCGACTCTCATTGTAAAAAAAGAAACAAGTATTCAACTGGCAAGGCTCCCTGATTCCCATGTCATGAGTTCGATTCCCTGGCATGCATGTGTGGTAAGCGTTAGGCTTCAGCCTCTCATTTATAAAAAAAGGGTACTTTCTTTAAAGAAAACTCGATAGATATGTGCATCGGCCGACTTACCAAAATTTTCTGGTGGTTGACGAAGGTGAATGTTCAGGTAGAAGAAGCTTTTGTTGGCCAAGAATAAGGGGTTTATTGGAAGTAGACAGTTAGGAGGAGCTTATTTGAAAAACCCTTTTATTTAATCATTTATCTTATTTGGGGCGAAAGTGGAAGGCTTACAATAAAAAAAATTCACAATGATTTAAAGGTGATTTTATAAAATTAATTTTACAAGAAATAACATTGGGCTTCATATATTGTTCTAAATTAAAATCAGGCACTCTATATCAACGTTCTCTTTTGATTTCCTATTGAAGACCTATTCTACAACTCATCGCCACACAACACTAAAGTACATAAATGCCAAGTTCATATATTGTAATGTCACTAGGAACACATGCATACATATATGTAGATAAATTGGTAGCAGCTAGCATGTACTAGCTCTGGAACTAACCTTTCAGACATGATATATCTGACCTGGCACGTTCTAGCTCTAATAGCTACCAAAATTCTGTCTGTCTGTCTCTCTCTCTCTCTCTCTCTCTCTCTCTATATATATATATATATATATATATATATATATATATATATATATATATATATATATATATATATATTAAGAACCTTGGTATATGCTAACAACATTATATGCTGTTATATCTAAACAAATCTTAACCTTGAAAGATAGATGATTGATATTTATGTTTTAAATCCATCAACTGGCCTTGAAAGCATCGAGAAAAGAAATTCCATCGATTCCCTTGGTGTGGAAATGGGCATAGTACTCTTTCATGGATAGCTGCTTGTATTGAGGATGGTTGCCTTCCGATAAGAGCTCCTTAATGGGCCCATACCTCCTCTCTGTGGGTTCAGTCCCTGTGCCTTTAAAGAAGCAAGCCACTGACGCCCGTGGGCCCACATGATTTGCCAATACTCTGTGCTCCACACTCAGAAATTTGCCATTTGATACAAGCTATGAACAAGAAAACTCAAATATAAGGGCCCACATCATAGATATATATATACATATATATATATACATACATATATATATATACATACATATATATATATATACATATATATATACATACATATATATATATATAGAGAGAGAGAGAGAGAACCTGGTATATGCTACTATACTTAAGTCCTAGTATATATAAACAACTTTCACCATTTATCTTTGTGATAAATGATTGAAATTTGAATTAATAAACAAAAAGTATATGTGCACTTTGTGTAGATTTATAAGTATACTTTTTACTTCTTCAATTCAAATTTCAATCATTCATCATCCCGAATGAATAATTGAGATTTGTTTATATATGCTAAAACTTAAGTGTGTCGACATGATAAAGGACACCATGGAATTTAGAATGCAATTGGCTCATAGGACCTTCAACTAGAAGGGGGCCATGTAAAAAAAAGGATTGAATTTTAAGTTGAATTCCCTTGGGGAATCGAGTTCTGATTGAATTTACATACAAAGTGGAAATTGTATAGGTTATTCTGGGCTCACTTCACTATTAAGTTTGCCACTTGAATTTGGATCGAGTCTGACTAGTTTGGATTCATAACATTAGAATCCAATCCATTTGCACTCCTAGATCAGGAGAAGAGGGGCTAGCCTCGTGTTGTTTCTCATCATAAAGGGAAATTTTCCAAAAGTGAACACCTAAAGGGGCGTTTGATTACGAGACTTGGGCATACGAAATTGAAATTGTAAGCTCAGTTTTTGTCATAATTAAATGCAGGTCTCAGTGTGCAATAAAAAGTAAGATTATTCGACGACTTCACTTTTTACTCAATTATAAGGCTGACCCATAGCTCATCTATAATAATAGTTTTATAAATCCAACCTCATAATCAAATACGCCTTAAAGAACTAGAAAACTAAAAAAGCCTCTTTAGTATTGTTCTTTGCACTTTTATCCAAAATCCACCTACTGAATTAAAACTCTCTCTCTCTCACACACACACACAAACACAAACACAAACGCAGATGTCTGTATGTGCATAACAAGCGTGCACCGTATACACATATATGTGTAATATGTGTATCTCTTTGTTTGTGTGTGTGTGTGTTGGCTTAGTTGATTAATGAGGACTTACTTGAAGAAGATCACCAATGTTGACCACAAGAGCACCTTGAATAGGGTCAACATCAATCCATTGCCCCTGGTGAAGTGCTTGGAGGCCACCAATATGGTCTTGGAGCAGGATCGTGAAGAAGCTCGGATCCGAATGCTTGCTTGCACCATGGGTTAGCTCAGGCTGGGGGCATGCAGGATAGTAATGAAACGATAGCGTCTGTGCCCTCATGCACTCCATATCAATCAGATAGTTTGCCGGTAGCCCAAGACCCTCTGCAAATAACTTCAGCAAAGTCTCTCCAAGTGCACTTATACACTTTGAATACTGCGGCACAAGCTCCCTGTATTTAATTTGAGACACTATGAGGATCTAACCTTAGTAAAATCTGCAAATCATGAGGCGATTCAGGTGCGCAAGCTTGGATTCAGATTTCATACTAAGTTGGCGGGTTCGAGTATCATCGAAACACCATCTTAACTCGTGTTGTAATATCTGGGGGTCCCGAGGCAAGGTACATTTAGAGTCGAATTCAAGCCGATAAAATAGGTGCAACTCATAACATAACCAAGCATTTTTGAACAAAAATGCAGACAATAATAGCTGATCACAGAGTAACTGAACCACCTGAAATTGGGATGGAGTTTATGCAACACGATTCGTCTAGTAGATGCATATTTACCATGCAAAAGGAGAAGGATTTAGACCTCAAGCATGTTATTGATTCGGTGGGGAAGTCTCTTCAATGACGGTAGCTTGCTTAATTGCAAGGCACAAGTATATTTCCCGTATCCATGTGACAGCATCACAGTAGGAACTTTAGAGTTCATGAACTCTGGTATCTTTCTTACTCCAAGATATAGTGCAATTCTACTTGGAGTTGATCACATGTTGGGAGAGAACCCCATAGAAGGTGTTTGATTATGAGACGGAGACTACATAAATTGACCAATTTAAGCCCACAACTCATTTGAGCGATCTTATGATCGAGTAAAAAGTGAATTCTACTTGGAGTTGATCATATGATTGAGAGAGAACTCCATAAAAGGTGTTTGATTACCAGATTGGACCAATTTAAGCCGCCAACCCATGTGAGAAGTACAATCCGTCTTATCTTATGATCGAATAAAAAGTGAAAGTTCAATTGATATTGTCACATTAAAAGCGCCAATGCTCCTATGCCATTCTTGAAAAAAAAGGTGTATTTTGTAGTCTTAGTCCTCGTAATCAAACACCGATAAGCACCATCCCATCAACAACAAGCCTATACCTAACAAAGATCCCCGAGGCGAGGGTCGTAGTCTTAGACTTTATGTCGGGGGAGATGCAACTAGGGCCCCCAACCCTCGAACCTGACACGATCTCCCTGATACAAAGAAGAGGAGGAGGAGATCATTGGTTACCTCAATGGAAGAGGGAGTTCATGGGGTGATGGCAGGTCAGGAGCTGTATGACAGTGCATGGTGTCCCTCCAATTGGCCCTCTTCATCACATAGATATCAAAGGTGCTTGCAAACAACACCTTCTTGTTGAGGTCCCTTGTGTAAAACTGCACCTTCTCTTCTTGTGGCGACTCATTGAACCTCACCGCTCCGGAAATCATGTCATCCAATAGACTCTGAACAATCCCATGGTTGACCACCTGAAGGAAACCCCAATTCCCAGCGGCTTTCCGAACTTGAACAATTATATCTTTCCTCCTATCCGAGTCCAAACCCGAGAGGTCGATCACCGGCACCGAATTGATTTGGCTGGAACTTCGTCGGATCGGATAATTCTCTGGCGGATCGATGAAGATCCTCGGGATTGTAGAAATTCCTGAATCAACAAGGCCTTTTACGCCAGCTTTCGATTCGTCAAACGCTTTGATTTCCTTTTCTCTGTCGAAGTCCGGCAAGATTTCGGTGACTGTGGTGATCGCTGACATTTCCTCTGTAGAGAAGTTGGGGATGATTTTCTCTTTGCGAGTGGGTGATGATATTTGATGATGAAGCAGTTGCGTTGTGCTAACAACTTGTTGATTTTGTTTATTCAAAACTGAACAAATGGGCAGCTGACGCTATATCAAAATTACAGAATCAAGAATATAATATGTTCTCGGAAAGGGACAAAGAACAAGCTGACTATTCTTATGCGCACACGCACACGCACGCTCGCGCGCGCGCGCGCGCACACACACACATACACACACACACACACACACATATATATATATATATATATATATATATATATATATATATATATATATATATATATATATATATATAGAGAGAGAGAGAGAGAGAGAGAGAGAGATGACCACTTCTAGATAAACCGAAACCAGGAACTGAACCGGGACCATCAGTTACAGTTCTAGTTTGAGCCTTAAACTGCTCGGGATCAGCCAAATTCATAAAAAAGATTGAACTTAAAAAAATAAAAAGCATATGGAACCAGCAGTTGGGAACCATCATTTCCGTTCTGACCCCGTTCCAATTCCATACAAGGTGGAACTAGAACAAAAGTGGGTGGTCCCCTATTCTGGATCTGGTTCTGATCTTGGTTTCACCGGTTACGATTTCACCTGGTTCCTACTTGGTTTGGTTTCGGTTGAATCCAGTGAGCCGGATCCAAACCAGCCATGTCTACACACATACACACAAGTGTAGAGAGAGCGATACAAGCACAAATCAATTCACCTAAACCCGATACATGGCCACATGTTAGTAATAGAACAATAGGTTGTTCTGTCCAAACCCACAAAATGGGCTAATATATGAAGTTGTGGCTCCTCGTCAAAGTTTACCAAGACATGCACAACGAGCTATAGCTCAACTTGCCAGGGGATCAACTCTCAAGTTGAAAGTCATGAGTTTGATACCTGGGGTGTGCATCTGGCTTCAGCCAGGCCTCCCCATTTTTCTTGAAAGGGAAGCTTATATGTTGTGTCGAGTTTGGGTTAAGACCAGAAAGAGGAACTGTTTAAGTTTCGGGTTCGATACAAGTGATGCCAAACAGACCTACCTAGGTGCCATTTATCTTGTTCAGTCATATTAGATCCAAAGGTGGTTCATAAATTGTTAATGGAGTTGAAGTTGCCAAAATCACGAGAAATTGGTACTACTTATGCCGAATCAGCCCACAAATAGTTCTTCAAACCATATCTAATGGGCAAACGAACTACCAATCCGAGCTGATCTTGTTTCTAGCAGCCGATGGGTGTCTTAGATAACGAACCTCAATTGGTCCACACATCCTATCCGAAAAACCATGCTGGGTCATTCCAAGATCACATGAGCCAATCCGAAAATATTTATATATAATGTAAATTTTATATTGTGTTTATAAGATGCACTTTTCCAAGTTCGATATATATATATATATATATATATATATATATATATATATATATATATATAGAGAGAGAGAGAGAGAGAGAGAGAGAGAGATGTATTTGTACACCATGGGGTTGTAGCCTGGTTAACCCGAATCATATATGGATCTTGGAAATGGACCCGAACAAAAAATTGGCTTGATTTCGGGTGAACCTGATTTTGATGAGAACTTGAAGTGTAGTCGGGTATAAGTGGGTAGCATGAGTAGCGAAAGGATCTAATCACTCACTCTCTCTCTCTCTCTCTCTCTATATATATATATATATGTATATGCTTTCTAGCAACATTGTTGCAGAAAAAGTAGGATATATATATGTGTGTAACTCCGCCCATGTAAGGGATCTCCCTTGCATTGTCGATCCCAAGCCCAGATAAAGGACGAGGGTTGTATTAGGCTTTCGACAGCTAGCGTAAAACTTTGTCGGATTTTTATACCATTTAATACACATATTATGAGCATTGCTTTGGGGCGTCCCCGCCTAGCGACGTACTGCAGAGCCCAAATGCAATGAAAAGTAAGCAAAGACCACTATATTTTCGCTTGAATGTAGTTAACCAATTGCAGAGAGGGTTCCCACATCATGGACGGGTGTCGGTAAAGAAGTTAGTCCAACTACATTGCCACCCGAATGTAGTGAATAATTTACAGAGAGAGTCTTCGCATTTTCAATATGGACGGATGCGGGGGTGTAAGGAAGCTAGTCCTAGATAATAAGATTTGTATTGATTCTTAGAATATCAAACCATTATCCGGTAAAAGAATGGAGGTGGTAGATACTATGATTATGAGAAAGATTACAAGAGACAAAGTGGGTTGGAGAAAAAGCAAAGGAGATAGAGGATACAAGTTTTAAATTATGGTACTCAAGTAAGGAAAAGGCTCGAAACAGAGTTGGTATTATCATAAATAAAGATTTAAAGGATAGTAGACATATAACGATATGTTGACCGAATCATGACATTGGAATTAGTGCTAGGAGTAGAGGTTTTGAATATAGTTTGTGCTTACCCACCTTAAGTAGGACTAGAAAATAGTATAAAGACAACTTTTTGGGAGGAGTTAGATAAGGTGATTCAAAGGATTCCACAAAGGGAGATGATTTGTATAAGAGGGGACTTAAATGGACATGTCGATAAAGAGGGATTAGGATATCAAGGTATTCATGGAAACTTTGGTTTTGGGGATATAAATGAGGAAGGTGGGGAGATTTTAAAAAACGAGATGAACATTTAATTACTTATAAGAGTGGCTTATCACAAACACAAATTGATTACTTTATTTGTAGAAAAAAGATAGAGCGTGTTGTAAAGATTGCAAAGTATTTTCAGCAGAAAGCTTAATCATCCAACAATGACTTTTAGTTATGGATTTACAAATAAAAAATGAACAAAGAAGAAAAGAGTGCATCGAGCTATTCGGACTAAATGGTGGAACTTAAAAAGTGAGAAAGAAGGTATATTTAAACAAAAATTTCTTCAAGAAGAAGCTTGAAATTATGTTGGTACACCTTGTGATATATGGAATAATATAGCTATACATATTAGGAAAGTGGCGAAAGATGTGTTAGGTGAATCTAAGGGAGGTGTACCAGTACAAAAAGAAGCTTGGTGGTGGAGTGAAGTAGTGTAAAATAAAATCAAGGCAAAGAGGGTATGTTCAAAATTACATTATGTTAAGAAAACTAGTGAAACTTTAGATGCTTATAAAAAAGTAAAGAAGGAAGCGAAAAAACCCATAAATAAAGCAAAAGCTAAAATTTGGAAGGATTTATATAAACAAACTCAACTCAAAAGAGGGTGAACGAGATATTTTTAGGATATCTAGGGCTAGAGATAAGAAAACTAAGGATCTTAATTTTGTTTGATGTATCAAAGACGAGGATGATAAAATTCTAGTAGGAAATGATGATATAAGAAGTAGATAGAAAAACTATTTTTATAAGCTTTTTAATGAAAATAAAGATGTTAGTATAAGCTTAGGAGAGTTAGCCAAATCAGAAAAGTATATAAACCACAATTTCTACCGACATATTCAAAAGAATGAAGTTAAAGAGGGTCTTAAACATATGAAGGATGGTAAATCGGTAGGACCAGACAATATTCCTATAGAAGTTTGGAAAATCCTAGGAGAAACAGGAATCACTTCGCTTAGAAGACTATTTAATGAAATATGGAGAAACCAAAAGATGCCCGAGGAATGAAAAGCGAGTACACTTATACCCATATATATGAACAAGGAAGATATTCAAAATTGTGCGAATTATCGAGGTATCAAGTTAATGAGCCATATTATGAAATTATGGGAAAGAATTATCAAATGTAGATTAAGACAAGTATCAAGTACAATAGAAAACCAATTTGGATTCATGCGGGGCATATCTACTCTTGAAGCTATTCACCTTTTAAGACGTGTTATGGAACATTTTAGAGCAAAAAAGAAATACCTTCACACGATATTTATTGATTTATAAAAAACTTATGATAGGGTATCAAGAGTGTTTTTTTGGAGAACCTTAGAAAAAAGAGGTATCCCATTGACATACATTAGTCTTATAAGAGATATGTATGATCGTGCAAAAACATGTGTGACGACTCATGAGGAATGGCAGACATACAACGATATGGTGACTGAATCATGATATTGAAATTAGTGGTAGGAACAGAGGTTTTGAATATAGTTTGTGCTTACACACCCTAAGTAGAACTAGAAGCTAGTATAAAGACGACTTTTTAGGAGTTGTTAGATTAGGTGATTAAAAGAATTCCACAAAAGGAGATGATTTGTTTAGGAGAACACTTAAATGGACATGTCAATAAAGAGGCATCAGGATATTAAGGTACTCATGAAAACTTTGGTTTTGGAGATATAAATGAGAAAGGTAGGGAGATTTTAAATTTTGCTATGACATTTGATCTCTTTATAGTCAATACAATCTTCAAAAAACGAGATGAATATTTAATTACTTATAAGAGTGGCTTTTCACAAACACAAATTGATTATTTTATTTGTAGGAAAAAAGATAGAGCATGTTCTAAAGATTGCAAGGTAATTCCAGGAGAAAGCTTAACCATCAATATCGACTTTTAGTTATGGATTTACAGATAAAAAAGTGGACAAAGAAGAAAAAAGTGCATCGAGCTATTCAAACTAAATGGTGGAACTTAAAAAGCAAGGAAGAAAGTATATTTAAACAAAAATTTCTTCAAGAAGAAGCTTGAAATTATGTTGGTACACCTTGTGATATATGAAACAATATGGCTATACATATTAGAAAAGTAGAAAAAGATGTCTTAGGTGAATCTAAGGGAAGTGCACCGACATAAAAAAAAGCTTGGTGGTGGAGTGAAGTAGTGCAAAATAAATTAAGGCAAAGAGTGCATGTTACAAATTATATTATGCTAAGAAAACTAGTGAAACTTTAGAGGCTTATAAGAAAGCAAAGAAGGAAGCGAAAAAACCCATAAATAAAACAAAAGCTAAAATTTGGAAGGATTTATATAAAAAAACTCAACTCAAAAGAGGGTGAACGAGATATTTTTAGGATAGTTAGGGTTAGAGATAAGAAAACTAAGGATCTTAATTTTGTTAAATGTATCAAAGACGAGGATGATAAAATTCTAGTAGGAAATGATGATATAAGAAGTAGATAGAAAAACCATTTTTATAAGTTTTTTAATGAAAATAAAGATGTTAGTATTAGCTTAGGAGAGTTAGCCAAATCAGAAAAGTATATAAACCACAATTTCTATAGACATATTAAAAAGAATGAAGTCAAAGAGGGTCTTAAACATATCAAGGGTGGTAAATCGGTAGTACAAGACAATATTCATATAAAAGTTTGGAAAATCCTAGGAGAAACATGAATCACTTCGCTTAGAAGACTATTTAATGAAATATGGAGAAACCAAAAGATGCCCGAGGAATGAAGAGCGAGTACACTTGTACCTGTATATAAGAACAATTAAGATATTTAGAATTATGTGAATTGTCAAGATATCAAGTTAATGAGCCATACTATGAAATTTTGGAAAAAAATTATCAAGTGTAGGTTAAGACAAGTATCGAGTACAATAGAGAACCAATTTTGATTCATGCCTGACAGATCTACTATTGAAGCGATTCACCTTTTGAGACGTCTTATGAAACATTTTAGAGCAAAAAAGAAAGACATTCACATGATATTTATTAATGTAGAAAAAGCTTATGATAGGGTACCGAGAAAGGTTCTTTGGAGAACCTTGAAAAAAAAAAGGTATCCCATTGACATACATAAACCTTATAAGAGATATGTACGATGGTTCAAAAACATGTGTGAAGACTCATGAAGGAATGACAAACTTTTTTAAAGTTAATATTGGGTTACATCAAGGATAAACTTTAAGTCTATACTTATTTATAATGGTGATTGATGAGATAACAAAATATATTCAAGATGAAGTACCTTTGTGTATGTTATTTGCAAATGACATTGTGTTAGTGGAGGAGTCTAAGGAAAAAGTTAATAGAAAATTGAAACTATGAAGAGAAACATTAGAAAATAAAGGCTTTCGACTTAGTAAAACAAAGACAAAATATATAGAATATAAGTTTGGTCATTTGGTTACTTCAGAAGATATATAAATTAAAATTGGTACACATTGCATCCTCAAAATGAAAGTTTTAAATACCTAGGGTTAATTTTTCAAAGTGATTGAAGAATTGATGGAGTCTCTCCTTGGTGGTTATATTTTCATTGAAGGTTTTCCCACTAAGTCTAGATAGAGTCTCTCTTTATTCTCTTTTCTCACTTCTCCAATCTTTTGACCCTTCTATTTTGATATGGTTGTTGAAGCATTTTTTTTTGTAAATCTTGGTTGAGCTCAATTTACTAGTAAGATCTCCCAATAGTGTCCTTGTTTTTCTTTTCCAGTTGCCATCCTCTTCTGTCAATACTCCGAAGGGAGAGGATGTTAAGATAATGTCAATTTGTGGGGTACTCGTCTACTGTCCCTTTGCATCATTGCTCTTTTTGGCCTCTACATGCCATCCAACCTCTCTTATATGATGTCCCCTTCTTTGCTTATGAGCCACCATCCAGAGCCTATACCTTGCATTGTTGCACTCCCCCTCAGTCGAATTTTGACATATCTCGATGGAAAGCAATCGATAAATCTTTTCTTTTCCAGCTCCAATGATTATTAGCTCCCTTTTATCGTCGTACTCAATCGATAAATCTAACAGTTGGATCCATGCAATGATTCTGTTGATGGTGGCAGTTTGTGGTTGAAAATAAGCTTTCCATTACCTTGCTGTGATCCATTTTGATCCATAACCCCCAGTTAAAGCATGTTGATAATCTTGTAGTGATTGAAATCTCACACTGTAGAAGTCGTTTCCAATACCAATGGGCCCAATCTGCCCAAAGCTGCTCCAATAGACGAACAATAGCCATATAGCCTATTTTCTGTTCGGCTAATTTGTCGATTAAAGAATGCTTTGAAGGAGCTTCTAAACCTTCTTTTTCTTCCTTAGATATGTGGATTGTGAGAATGTTGACACTATCACATACTACATACTACCGTGTAGCCATCAAGATCCAAAGGGTGTGTCTAGGTTAACATCCACTCTTTTCCCAACCAAACAGTGTCCTCTTTTCTTTTCTCTTCTCCGATCCTGCCAAGGATTCTTCGTAAGAAATCTTGGATCTCTTGTCACTACATTGGGTTATTCCATCCTATGTTATTGGATTTTCCTCTTTCCCAACCTCAGTAGTGTCTCTCGAACAGCTTGGAGCTTCTCCCACTTTATATTTTTTGCTAACTTCCTCTAAGAATGGAAATTATCGATCCTTCACAGCCAAGTCTTCTGCACCATTAACTGTGGGGTCCGACATATCACTCACTCGTTCAGAATAAGAGAGTTGATCAGTATGCCACACAATAAAAAAACCGGAGTTAAGGCAACACGTCAAACAGATGGGATGTGCCCCCACCTAAGTCATGGCCCCTGCAGGGCTCACGAAGTACAACAACAACAACTAAGCCTTTTCCCATACTAGATGGGGTCGGCTACATGGATTCTTTGTTTCCACAGATCCCTATCGTGTGCCATGTTATCAGTTAACTCATAATAAGCTAGATCATTCTTTATTGTTTCTTTCCAAACCTTTTGTGGTCGTCCTCTACCTCTTTTAATACTTTCAAATTTAGTTTTTCTAACTTTCTTACTGGTTCTTCTTTTGATCTTCTTTCTATTGATCTTCTTTCTATATGTCCAAACCATCTTAAACGATCTTCTATAGGAATATTATCATCTTTTAAATATGTTGGTAGAAATTATGGTTTATATACTTTTCTGATTTGGCTAACTCTCCTAAGCTAATACTAACATATTTATTTTCATTAAAAAATTATAAAAATGGTTTTTCTATCTACTTCTTATATCATCATTTGCTATTAGAATTTTATCATCCTCGTCTTTGATACATCTAACAAAATTAAGATCCTTATTTTTATCTCTAGCCCTAGCTATCCTAAAAATATCTCGTTCACCCTCTTTTGAGTTGAGATTTTTATATAAATCATTCCAAATTTTAGCTTTTGCTTCACTGACGACCTTTTTTGCTTCCTTCTTTGCTTTCTTATAAGCATCTAAAGTTTTACTAGTTTTCTTAGCATAATATAATTTGTAACATGCACTCTTTGCCATAAATTTATTTTGCACTACTTCACTCCACCACCAAGCGTTTTTTTATGCCGGTGCACTTCCCTTAGATTCACCTAAGACATCTTTCTCTACTTTTCTAATATGTATAACCATATTGTTTCATATATCATAAGGTGTACCAACATAATTTCAAGCTTCTTCTTGAAGAAATTTTTGTTTAAATATACCTTCTTTCTTGCTTTTTAAGTTCCACCATTTAGTCCGAATAGCTCGATGCACTCTTTTCTTCTTTGTCCATTTTTTTATTTGTAAATCTATAACTAAAAGTCGATGTTAGGTGGTTAATTTTTCTCTTGGAATTACCTTGCAATCTTTACAACATGCTCTATCTTTTTTTCTACAAATAAAGTAATCAATTTGTGTTTGTGATAAGCCACTCTTATAAGTAATTAAATGTTCATCTCATTTTTTGAAGATTGTATTGAATATAAAGAGATCAAATGCTATAGCAAATTTTAAAATCTCCCTACCTTCCTCATTTATATCCCCAAAACCAAAGTTTCTATGAATCCCTTAATATCCTAATGCCTCTGTACTGACATGTCCATTTAAGTCTCCTCCTAAAGAAATCATCTTCCTTTCTGGAATCTTTTGAATCACCTTATCTAACTCTTCCTAAAAAGTTGTCTTTATACTATCTTCTAATCCTACTTGGGGTGCGTAAGTACAAACTATATTCAAAACCTCTACTCCTAACACTAATTTCAATGTCATGATTCGGTCACCATATTATTGTATGTCTACTACATTATCCTTTAAATCTTTATTTATGATAATACTAACTCCGTTTCGAGCCTTTTCTTTACCTGAGTACCATAATTTAAAACCTTCATCCTCTGTCTCCTTTGCTTTTTCTCCAACCCTTTTTGTCTCTGGTAAGCATAGAGTATGAATCTTTCTCTGAATCATAGTATCTACCACCTCTATTAGCTTACCGGATAATGTTCCGATATTTCAAGAACCAATACGAATCTTATTATCTAGGACTAGCTTCCTTACCCCCGCATCCGTCCATAATCAAAATGAGGAGACCCTCTCTAAAATTTTTTCACTACATTCGGGCGACAATGTAGTGGGACTAACTTATTTACCCACACCCGTCCATGGTGTGAGAACTCTCTCTGCAATTGATTCATTACATTCGAGAGAAAATGTAGTGGCCCTTGCTTACTTATTACTGCATTTGGACTCTGCAGCACGTCGCTAGGCGGGGATGTCCCAAAGCAATGCTCATAATTTTTGTAATCCATGTTATAAAAATCTGACAAAGTTTTACACTTGCTGTCGAAAGCATAACACAACCCTCCTCCTTTATCCGGGCTTGGGACCGGCAATGCAAGGGTCATCCCTTACATGGGCGGAGTTGCACGGCTGACGAAGTACTTCATCTTAATTATCTATTTATTGATTAAAAGGGAATATTAGACAACAATGTCTAACGTACAAAATAAGTGTGTTCATTCCAAAATATATATATATATATATATATATATATAATATTTAAATTTATTTTATACTAAACCTAATTCAACATTGCTCTCTCAAGGTCAAATAGCGATAGCAATCTCAACCCGCCCTGAGGACACCCATCTTGCCCCACCCCTACAAAGGGCGAATTTTAGGAGGTGTATGCATGTGTGTTTAAATAAAATATATGTGCATCACAAATATATATACATATATGTTAGATATATATTAAGAATATATTTTATATGTATATATTACAAATATAAATGCATATATTCACATGCAATCATTCTAATTTAGTAATATTAAATATCATATAGTAGATTTATGTTTTATGTAAAATATATGACATTAACTGCTTTTTTCAAAATTACTTTTTATAGGTTGAAGTCATGCAAGTCATAGCAATGTGGGTGTGGGATTTTAAGACCCAAACTTATGGCCCCATCAGACCGTCACCCCCTCTGACTTATTTGACATATCTTATGACTCAAAGAGCAAGAAGGATGAAAAGTCCAAGGTCAACATTGTTCAAATAGCTAAAAGACAAACCTTTTACAGTTAGAATTCAAATGTTTCACATTTATCAGTAAACTCTGGGGTCCATTAAACAACTAAGTTTTATAGTCCTTCAAATCACAATCCATATCCGAATTTCCAATAAGATTATTTAAATACATTAACTCAACCGTACCTTCTATGAATAAGCTCGCATCAAACGATCACAACCCATCACCATACACGATTCAATATTTAATTTAATAAGTAAAAATATTAATAATAAAGTGTAAGCACTGACAACCGTGCTTTGTAGGTGGATGTGGTCTCTCCACAACTATGACACACTAAACACACGCATATTTCAAATTATTCATAACATAAATATAGAAATCTATGTTATAGTTTAAATCGATATCGTCATCATCACAAGCATGTATGCATAATTAGACATTCAACAATAATACAAATTTAGTTCGATATCATCACCTACCAAGTCCAACCCCTAGCCACAATATGAGACTCACTCAAACCCTCATGTTGTCCAGCCACGTGGCCGTCGACGACACCTTTGTCACGTTAGGTACAATATCTTGATGACCATCTCACCAACTCATCAGGTCCAAGCCCTCGAGTCTACCGAACAAATGTATCTAGACAACACACAAGCATGCATTCACATAATTAAGTTTCTCCAAATCTCATGTCTGAGACCACCTCTCAAGCCCAAGAGATCCACTTAGAGCCACCTCCTTGGCCTCATATCTCTACATAAATCAATATTATATGCTTAATTAAATTATCAAAATTATATATTCATATATGATGCCAAACCCACTTTATTTAATCACTACTCTCGTTAGCTTACCATACTGGCATCACATGTCCCCAACTTGAGCATGCCATATAACATGACATGAGCTACCAAATGCAAACTAAGGTCAGACAAGTATGACCAACAAACTAGTTGACAACTCAAGTCACTTTGTATACAAGGATATATGTGCTAGCACTATCTTGTATGACTATCCACCATCTAACAATGACCCATACCACCACAAAGGGTGAACCAATACCAAATAATATTTTGCTCGCATAGAAGCACACTCATGTAATGTATAAATGCAGTAATAAAGCATTTTCAACCATACCTAATAAGCAAACACATATATAGTCATTCTAAAACATTTAAAAAGTAATTCATAATCACACATATCATTTAAAATCAATTAAAACTATGTGTAGCAAGCATGTGAAGAGGGAACACATCCACTTACCTATCACTTCTATATGAATGCAAATTCCATGACAGTTATCTCTTCAAATGACCCCAATTTACACTTAAATAATGATAAAAATAAAATATTAATATTTTTTATTTGATTATGGGCTCAACGGTTCAAATTAAATAAAATCAGACTTCAAATGGCACGGAATGAGCTAATAACCTAATTTGGATATATTTTTATTGTTTGGATCTTGTTAGGGGATCTAGATCCAGTTTCTATTGTACCGTTCTAGACATATCCTGAACCTGACCTTGACCGTGTCATCCCAGGACACAGTAACAAGTAACAAGGACACTATGGTGGATGACTTACCCCAACATGTTACCTGGACACAGGACACGGCATTGCAATACAAAATTCAAAACCACCACTAAAAAATGTCGAAATCCACCATTTCTAGGGCATTTCTGGCTAACCAAAGACCTCGTAAGGGACTAGACTCCTCCATCCTTTTGCTTCAAAGAATCACTATTGATGGATGGCGGATGGCTGTTCACCGAACGTTCGAGGGAAAAGGGGCGGTTTGCTCTCTGTTTTTCAACAGCTTCTAGTAACTCTGAGGTTTCCAATGATTTCTTAGCTTATCAATGTGTGGGAGATGACTCACAAGGATCATCTCTTGCTTCTTCTCCGTTCTCCTTGTCAAGGCATCAACAAATGTCTGTTTCTTGACTGAAAAATATGAAACAAAAAAGAAATAAAATGCTTACTTAAAATATGGACTGGAGCTCTTTTTAGGTCAGTTTTAGTTGGCACTTCCGGCCTTCTACTGCAAGGGTCAGGTCCAGTCCAAAACCCAATCCAGATGTTGCAGCCTCTCCCTCTTATAAAAATTTCATTTTTGAAATTTTGCATTTATATCATCAATACCTTCTCACTCGTGTCAGCTATTTGTCTTTTATAATGGTCACACTTTTTTAGTCGAACCTGAATTCTTGTCATACAAGAACAACTTTAAGTCATAGCCATAACTCGTCCTGATTACAACAATTACTGTTACCTCATAGTCAGGACTTACCAATAACCATACTTATACGAAACTACCTTAAGAATCCCATAAAAGTTTTTATACCAATAAATAAGGGTCTTACTAAAGACGCACACCCTTTATTGTTGAAATTTTTCATATTACTTCACTACGCAAACTTCATCACACTCAAGGAGACACACCTTGCACACGTTTGTTATATAAAGAAGACACGCCTCATGTCCATTTACCTTATAAGGAATACATATCCAGATGTGTCTTTTATGCAAAAGAGATGTGCCCTAGCATTTCATCCTTTCTTTTCTTTTTTTCAGAGTGAAGAAAGGGAGGGGAGTGAGATGTTAATCGGTTTTGATGGTACAAAACAGCGAAGTGATGGAAGGGGGGAGAGAGGAACGACGATCGACAAAACAGCCTTTCCTGGTGATACATGACCAGTCATTTTGAAGGTTTATAGATTACATAATCATCCGATTTTGGTTCCTTGTAAGAATTGATTCATATCGATACTTTCCAAACGTAAACAGGAAATTTGAAACTGTCACTCATCAGTTTATCATCTAAATTGGAATTTATATTAAGTGAAACGGTGTGGCTTCCAACACCTCCCACTTTCATCTTTCAGATTGTTTATTATATATCAGATGCATACTGCTTTTACCAACTTGTTTGTATACGCTACCAAACAAAGAGATTGTAATTAACCATGCCTCCTGGTCAATATGTCAGAAGTTGCATCAGAGGGTATTTTCTTCTCTAAATTAATATATGTGATTAGCGGTCATATTGGAGTTCAACAGATGAAATGGGTCAAAGCAATATTACTTCAGGAGGCCATGCGCTACATGAGAATCTTGTTCAAATTCTGCTGAAGCTAAGCTTGTTGTTTTGTCAGTTACTTGGCTGAGTTCTCACAATCTCCTTTACCCTCCAGGAAGCGCCAGAACCATTCTCTCTTCCTACAGAGGCTTCTATAGTGAAAGCTGCAGCAGGATGGGTCATGGGTGTTCTCATTTGGCTGACAATGATGAATTCCCCCAATCTCTTAACCTGTCTTCCGATATCTCGCAAGACACTATTGGCCTTCCGGGCAGACCGTCTACTTCTGGTTTGCTCCATAATGAAGTGATAGGAGGTAATTCTTCTGTGTGGTTGTCGCCTGGCCTTAAGATCCTTTCTTCATCTAGTTGCCATCCAAGTCATTATCATGCTCAAGCAAGTGAAAATTTGGTATTGAAGGCAGTAAGCGTCGGAGATTGAGGAAGGAACAGATGTAGCTGATGAAGATATTTCAGCACATTGTGCGTTGTTACGATGCCTCTGGAAACTAAAATTGCTACGGTTGCAACTGGTGGACGACATACTCTGGCTTTGTCAGGTTTGATATGCTGACTTTGTGACTTTTGTGCCTCGTTTGGTTGTCTTTTGAAATAGTTATTTCTTTTTAATTGTAGTTAAAATGATCATTGTCCCCTTGTAATTCTCCACACCATCACCATCCACTGCGGCCATCCCAACTCTCCATGGTTGGGCGTTACTAGAGCCACTACTACTGCCATCATCCGTTGCCCTACTCCACCATACCCGCGTCCTGTTCATCACCATTGATACCAGGTGTCACCTGTAGTGCATTTAATATCACTACCTCTATTGCTAGCAAAAGTTTTGCCACCTAGCCCTGTTGTTACCACCATTATTCCCAAGTCCCAGCTATATCTATACTCCCGCGATTGCTGCCATCATTAACGCTATCAGGAACGTAGATACTATCATTAGATTAATTACTGTATCTGTTTAGTAGGTTATAACTCCGCTCATGTAAGGGATCCTCTCATTGCCGGTTCCAAGCCCGGATAAATGAGGAGGGTTGTGTTAGGCTTCCGACAGTGAACGTAAAACTTTGTTAGAATTTTATATCATGGATTACACAAATTATGAGCATTGCTTTGGGGCGTCCCTGTCTAACGACGCGCTGTAGAGCCCAAATGCAGTGATAAGTAAGCAAGAGCCACTACATTTTTGCCCGAATGTAGTGAATCAATTACAGAGAGGGTTCTCGCATCATGGATGAGTGTGGGTAAAGAAGTTAGTCCCACTATATTGCCACCCGAATGTAGTGAATAATTTATACAGAGGGTTTCCGCATTTTCAATATGGACGGATGCGGGGGGTAAGAAAGTTAGTCCTAAATAATAAGATTCATATTGGTTCTTGGAATATCGGAACATTATCCAGTAAGCTAATGGAGGTAGTAGATACTATGATTCATAGAAAGATTCATATTCTATGTTTACAAGAGACAAAGTGGGTTGGAGAAAAAGCAAAGGTGATAGAGGATAGAGGTTTTAAATTATGGTACCCACGTAAGGAAAAGACTCAAAACGGAATTGAAATTATCATAAATAAAGATTTAATAAATAGTGTAGCAGACATATAACGATATGGTGACCGAGTCATGACATTGAAATTAGTGTTAGGAGCAGAGGTTTTGAATATAATTTGTGCTTACGCACCACAAGTAGGCTTAGAAGATAGTATAAAGACAACTTTTTGGGAAGAGTTAGATAAGGTGATTCAAAGGATTCCATAAAAGGAGATGATTTGTTTAGGAGGAGACTTAAATGGACATGTTGGTAAAGAGACATTAAGATATCAAGGTATTTATGGAAACTTTGGTTTTGGGAATATAAATGAGGAAGGTAGGGAGATTTTAAATTTTGCTATGGCATTTGATCTCTTTATAGTCAATACAATCTTCAAAAAACGAGATGAACATTTAATTACTTATAAGAGTGGCTTATCACAAACACAAATTGATTACTTTATTTTTAAAAAAAAGATAGAGCGTGCTGTAAAGATTGCAAGGTAATTCCAAGAGAAAGTTTAACCACCCAACATCGACTTTTATTTATTCATTTATAAATAAAAAAATAGACAAAGAAGAAAAGAGTGCATCGAGCTATTCAGACTAAATGGTGAAATATCAAAAGCGAGAAAGAAGATATATTTAAAAAAAAATTCCTTCAACGAGATGCTTGGAATTATGTTGGTACACCTTATGATATGTGGAACAATTTGACTATACATATTAGGAAAGTGGCGAAAGATGTGTTAGGTGAATCTAAAGGAGGTGTACCAGCACAAAAAGAAGCTTGGTGGTAGAGTGAATTAGTGAAAAATAAAATCAAGGTAAAGATGACATGTTACAAATTACATTATGCTAAGAAAACTAATGAAACTTTAGAGGCTTATAAGAAAGCAAAAAGGAAGCGAAAAAGGCTGTGAGTGACGCAAAAGTTAAAATTTGGAAGGATTTATATAAAAAGACTCAACTCAAAAGAGGGTGAAAGAGATATTTTTAGAATAGATAGGGCTAGAGATAAGAAAACTAAATATCTTAATTATGTTAGATGCATCTTTTAAAGAAATGTTAAGCATGCAGTCTCTCAATGAATTTCATATGTATTTCACGTTATGTAAGGTATGCCTATTTAGTAGTAATTAGTACTAATTAGGGGTAGTTTAGGAATTCAAGTTAGATAGGGTATAAGTAGTACTGATTAGGGTTTAGTATCATAATTAAGAAGAGTCTGGGCGGCAACTGTAAGAGGCTGACTTCTACACTTTTGGGGCAGATTGGAGGAATGCCTCCAATCTGCCATATTTTGTAAGTTTGCTTATTTTAATGAATGTGATTATTTTTCTATTATGGTATCAGAACCTATTAGGTGAGAAATTATATTTTTTTCTTGTTGAAAGTACGAAGATTGCATTGGATCACTAAGGGAAAATCAATTGGAAGGAAATATCCAGGTATCGGCTTCCATTTTATTGTTATATCAGTTTGTGGTGGACGTGAATATCATTGTCCAAAAAATTATTGATCAAGATCAATTTGGTTGTTTGTGATATTAAGAAGCCAATTTGGGTTTAATATTGGGAACGTGAATATCATCATCAAGATCGTGTGAACACATTGTTATTATATATCCACTTTTTGGGTATAGTTTGACATTGTAATTGTATTAAGGAATTTCAGAAACTCCTTATTTGGTACATCTTAATATTGGTGAACTTGTGGATTGGTACATCTTAATATCGTGAACTCGTGGACTGCCTATTATTATTATTATCATGGACTTCATTATTTAGTAGTACCTATTGCGATTCTTGGAAGAGTACTCATCATGGACATATGCTTGGAGGTGACTGTCTCATACCTAATAATTTTCAATCTTGATACTTATTGGAGGTTCAAATCAATTAAAGTGGTGCAGAAGATAAACTTTAGTTTTTCTGCTTGAATATCTATGGCAGGTAATGGCAAGGCAATTAAAACTTCAGTCACAATGACTGAACAAGCCATGAATGGAAAAGGAGAAGTTTTTCATATTACAGCAACAAAATTAGATGGAAGGAATTATCTGGAGTGGTCTCGTTCTGTGGAACTAGCTATTATAGCAAGGGGGAGATGGACTCATCTTGTTGGTCAGACACCTATTCCAGACATAAATGATCCTCTTTATCCAGTTTGGCGATGAGAAGATCCACTGATTTTGTCTTGGTTACTAAAGTCTATGATTCCATCAATAGCGAAGACCTTCATGTTTCTTGAATCAGCCTCTAGAATTTGGTGTGCAGTATCTGAAGTTTATTCCAGGAAGAAGAATGTGGCAAAATAATATGAAATCTTAGAAAAGATTAGAAATTGTAAGCAGAGTTCACGTTCTATCAGTGACTATTATGCAGACCATCGAGGACTTTGGGATGAACTTCAGTACTATACAAATATCAAGTGCCCCTCATGTCAAACTGAAAGAAATGCAGAGATAGAAAAGAAAAATGTATTTGACTTACTGTGGGGTGTAAATTTAGAATATGAATTTATAAAACTCAATGTCTTGGGAAGAGATAAATTACCTCCATTGGGAACAATATATTCATTATTAATCAGAGAAGAGGATCGAAGACATCTTGAGAAGAATAATACTCTTGTTACTGATCAGCATACACTCCAAACCAGAGGAGAAAGTTCACATTATCGTGGAAGAGGAGGATATCAAGGTCGTGGACGAGGACGTGAAAGATTTCAACCTGAAGAAAAGGAAAAACTCATCTGTTTCCATTGTGGAAAATCAAGACACACCAACGAATACTGTTGGGAATTACATGGCAAACCAGAATATTATAAAAATAGAAATCACTCTGCTCATTCAGCTGAGAATACTACTACGTTTAATGTAGATGGAATGCTAGACCTTATTAAGAGAATAGAAGGACTAGAGACAAGATTATCTAGACAGTCTCTACCATCTACCTCTCAAGCTTCAGTAGCCCGGGCCATTCACATTGTGAAGGGTAACACCTCTTATTCTAATTCAAAGATTTAGATTATTGATTCAGGTGTCACAGATCATATGATAGGAGAATCATCTTATTTTTCAGAGTACAGACCTCTCCCAAAACAAAAACCTATTAAGTTAACAGATGACTCTTACTCATATATGATTGGACAGGGAAGTGTACCCACTTGCTTTGCTAATTTAACATCAGTCTATCATGTTTCCAACTTTCTAATAAATCTACTTTCTGTCAGTTCGTTGACACGTACCATGAAATGCAACATAACTTTTACTCCTATTGATTGTGTGTTTCAGGATCTAAAGACGGGGAAAGTCTTTGGTCATGGTAGACTACAGAGGAGCTTATATATTTTGAAAGATCATCCTTAACATGGAACTTTGTATAAAGCTTCGTCAACAACAATTCAAGACTCAGAGATTCGACTTTAGCATTGTCGTCTTGATCATTTACCTGTGTCAAAACTTTCTTATGTTCTACCTCAACTTAGAGTCAATAAACTTCAGTTTGAATGTGAAGTATGCCAGCTTGGGAAACATCAAAGTGCCACTTATCCATTGAGTGACTCTAGACGATCTTAGCCTTTTGAACTTCTTCATTGTTGTTTGATTAGAGATACTTTGTTTCCTTTATTGATGATTATACTCATCTTATAATTATATATTTAATGAAATCAAAGTCAGAAGTCTTGTCAATTTTTTCAATTGTGCATAAATTTATTCTCACTCAATTCAATACCCTAGTGAAAATTTTACGTTCAGATAATGGAGGGGAATACATTAGCAAGCAATTATCTGAATATTTACAAACACATGGAATAGTCCATCAAACCTCCTGTCCTTATACTCCCCAACAAAATGGAATTGCTTAAAAGAAAAATCATCATATTCTAAAGTAGCCAGGACCCTTTTACTTCATAACAATGTTCCTAAATTCTACTAGAGAGAAGCTGTTCTTACTACAGTTCATTTGATAAATAGAATGCCCAGTATAGTACTTGGTGGTGAAAGTCCATTGAAGTGTCTAGATAAGGGATCAAAATCCTTCCATTTGATTCCCCGTATCTTTGGTTGTACTTGTTTTGTACATATTCACTTACCTAATCATAATAAATTAGATCCTAAGTCTGTCAAATGCATTTTCCTTGGCTATTCTAACTCCCCAAAAGGTTATAAATGTTATGATCCTCTAGCCAAGAAGCTATATGTTTCCATGGATGTTACCTTCTCAGAATCTATTTCCTATTATACTTCTCAGAGGGAGTCAATTATATCTGAACAAATTTCTCTATATGTCATACTAGTAGTCCTAGATGATGCCAAAGAGGATATAGATGATAATAGAAATAAGGACAATAAGCAAGAAGAGATCTTAATGTATAAGAGAGGATCGAGAAATATTATCTACACTGAAAAAGAACCAGCCCCTCATACAATCACCAAAGATATTTTTCCTGACTCAGATCCTTTTGTGGAAGAAACAGAAGATCTCAAAATTCGTGTTGCTATTTGCAAAGGTAAACATACTTGTACTCATTATCCTATTTCTAATTATGTTTCATATGCCAATACCTCTCAGACATATCAGAGATTTGTTATGAATGCTGAGAAACATAAGATTCCTTCGAGATTTGAAGAAGTAATTAAGTGCCCTTTATGAAAAGCTGTAATTGAAGAAGAATTGAATGCCCTTGTGAAAAATAATACATGAACCATCACACAGCTACCTCAGGATAGGAATATTGTAGGATGCAAATGGGTATTTACCATTAAATATAAGGCAGATGGAACTGTGGAGAGATATAAAGCTAGATTGGTTGCTACAGGATATAGTCAGTCATATGGTATTGATTATACAAAAACTTTTGCACCAGTTGCTAAACTTACCTCAATTAGAATACTTCTCAGTATGACAGCAAATTTGGGATGGGAGCTATGACAACTAGATGTTAAAAATGCTTTCTTACAATGTGACTTAAATGAAGAAGTTTATATGGAAATTCCTCCAAGAATGAATATAAAAATGTCTGCCAATAAAGCATGAAAACTCAATAAAGCAATTTATGGGCTGAAACAGTCTCTCCGAGCTTAGTTTGATAAATTCAGCAAGGCAGTGTGCAGTCTAGGATACAGTAGGAGCCTCTATGATTATACGATCTTCTTTAAGAAAGAAACCAAAATATCTATACTTTCTGTTTATGTGGATGACATAATTGTCACAAGAGATGACCTTGAAGAAATATCCAAGTTAAAACAGAATCTTCATACATTATTTGATCTTAAAGATTTGGGTAGACTACACTATTTTTTGGGCATAGAGGTTCTCTATTCTAACCGAGGTATCTTCCTGACTCAGCGTAAATACTTAATGGATCTTCTTGAAGATACACATATGCTCGAATGTAAACTGAGCGACATTCCTATGGAAGTAAACCAGAAATTATTCAGTGTTGATAGTGAAGAATTCAAAGATATTCATAAACACCAGAAGTTGGTTGGCAAGCTCATATATTTGACTATTACTCATCCAGATATTACTTATGCAGTCGATGTTGTGAGCAGATATATGCATTCTCCTACCAAGAATCATATGGATGCAGTGTACAGAATTCTTCGATATCTAAAATCAACTTCATGAATGGGGTTACTTTATTCGAAATCATCAAATCTGCACATTGAACTTTATTCTGATGCAGATTGGGTTGGTTCACGTGATGACAGAAAATCAACTATAGGTTATGTTACTTTACTAGGGGCAATATTATTTCCTAGAAGAGTAAAAAATAGACAGCGATTGCCAGATCAACAACAGAAGTCGAATACAGAGCCATAACACAAGTCATGTGTAAAGGAAAATGGGTATCTTCATTGATCAGTAAATTGGGATTTTCTTCTAATATTTCTATACCACTATACTGTGACAGTAGTGCAGCAATTCAGATGGTTTCTAATCCAGTATATCATGAAAGGACAAAGCATATAGAAATTGACTGTCACTTTATTAGAGAAAAGATAACTAATCAAGAATTCAAGCTGGAGTATGTTCAATCCATCAAACAGAGGACAAATTTCTTAACAAAGGCAACTACAAGCAGGCAACTAAAGGAGACATTATCCAAGTTGGGTGTTATCAACATCCTTCACCCAACTTGAGGGGGAGTGTTAAAGAAATGTTAAGCGTGCAGTCTCTCAATGAATTTCATATGTATTTCATGTTATGTAAGGTTTATGTCTATTTAGTAGTAATTAGTACTAATTAGGGATAGTTTAGGAATTCAAGTTAAATAGGGTATAAGTAGTAGTGATTAGGGTTTAATATCATAATTAAGAAGAGTCTGGGTGGCAGTTGCAAGAGGCCGACTTCTGCACTTTTGGGGAAATTGGAGGAATACCTCCAATCTGCCATATTTTGTAAGTTTGCTTATTTTAATGAATGTGATTATTTTTCTATTAGTATCAAGGATGAGGTTGAAAAAATTCTAGTGGCAAATGATTATATAAGAAATAGATGGAAAGACTATTTTTATAAGCTTTTTAATGAAAATAAAGATGTTAGTATTAGCTTAGGAGAGTTAGCCAAATCATAAAAGTATATAAACTATAATTTTTACCGAAGTAATCAAAAGAATGAAGTCAAAGAGGCTCTTAAATATATGAAGGGTGGTAAATCGGTAGGACTAGACAATATTCCTATAGAAGTTTGGAAAATACTAGGAGAAATGAGAATCACTTAGCTCACAAGACTATTTAATGAAATATGGAGAAACTAAAAGATGCCCGAGGAATGGAGAGCGAGTACACTTATACCCATATATAAGAACAAGAGAGACATTCAGAATTGTGCGGATTATCGAGGTATCAAGTTAATGAGCCATACTATGAAATTGTGGGAAAGAATTATCGAACGTAGGTTAAGACAAGTATCAAGTATAACAGAAAACCAATTTGGATTCATGCAAGGCTAATCTACTCTTAAAGCAATTCACCTTTTGAGACGTCTTATGGAACATTTTAGAGCAAAAAAGAAAGACTTCACATGATATTTATTGATATAGAAAAAGCTTATGATAGGGTATCGAGGGAGGTTATTTGGAGAACATTTGAAAAAGGAGGTATCCAATTGACATACGTTAACCTTATAAGAGACATGTACGATTGTGCAAAAACATGTGTGAGTACTCATGAAGGAATGCAAACTTCTTTGAAGTTAATATTGGGTTACATCAAGGATCAACTTTAAGTCCATACTTATTTATAATGGTGATTGATGAGTTAACAAAACATATTTAAGATGAAGTACCTTGGTGCATTGTGTTAGTGGAAGAGTATAAGGAAAAAGTTAATATAAAATTGGAACTATGGAGAGAAGCATTAGAAATCAAAGGCCTTCGACTTAGTAGAACAAAGACAAAATATATGGAATGTAAGTTTGATCATTTGGTTACTTCAGAGGGCATAGAAATTGAAATTGACACACGTTGCATCCCCCAAAAGGAAAGTTTTAAATACCTAGGGACATTTTTAAGAGTGAAGGAAGAATTGATGGAGATGTTACGCATAAAATTAATACAGGTTGGTTAAAAGGGAGAGGAGCATCAGGTATTCTTTGTGATAAGAAGATACCATTAAAGTTAAAAGGTAAATATTTTAGAGCAGTAATTATACCTGCCATGTTTTATGGTTTTGAGTGTTAGGTAGTTAACCATCAACATGTACAAAAGATGTCTGTGACAGAAATGAAGATGTTGAGATGGATGATGCTACCACTGTCAGGGCCACCATGGCCCTAGCCAGGACCGTTGGGGGCCCCAATGGGCCATCACTAGCCCTCTTCTTCTTCATTTTGCTCTCTCATTCCAATACATTTGTAATGCCTATAAATAGGCCATTAATTCTTCAATAAAAGTATGCAGTCTAGCATTGCTTCTTGACTTGTTTTGTATGTGTTTCTGCTCTCGTTGATTATTCTTGAAGATCGGCATTCATGATTGAATGACATTTTACTCTTGACGACTTGGTGAACTTGATTCGTACAATATCAACCTTCATTCATTGACGAATATTTATATGGTATCAGAGCCTCAGATTGAAGAAATCGAGTACATTGGGAAGCATGCCAACAGTGTAAAATTTGAAGAATTTCACCAAACTTGAGGTTAGTTCATAATTCTTGATTTTGCACAAAATGGAAGGAAAAAATGAGTCATTTAGATGTATCCTAGACCCAAAATGTTACCAAACTTAGGCTAAGACCATGAAAAAGTATTTTTTATCGAAAGATTTTTGGGATTACATCGATGGAACCATAAAGGAACCAACTTTGAACATTGATGGTTAAGATGATGATGAAATTGTCAAAGCTAATGAAAAATACAAGTTAGAGTTGAAATTGTGGGAAAAGATGAATGGAAAAATTACATGGATTATTTGCCAAAATGTGGATGAAAAGCTTAGAAATAGGATTAGTGCTTTTGAAAACGCTTTTGAAACTTAAGAATACTTGAAGAAACTTTATTCTCAAGATGACTTTGTTTTCCAAATTGATCTAATGGAAAGAATGATTATGCTTAAACAAGGGAACCTAAGCATTAGAGACTACCATAATGAATTTTCGAAGTTATGGACTCAATTAAGAAGTTTTGATAAAATTGAAAATCTTCACAAATTAAATGAATTTCAAGAATTTCTATACAACCAGTACTTCTTTTTGTTTATGCGTGGGTTGAGAGACGAATTTGAAAATATTAGATCAAACCTTATATATAGAAAACCTAGACCTAGAGGTGATTCTTTTTTGGCCGACCTTGTTATGGAGGAAACAAGATTGAAAAATATTAATGTGGCCAAGGAAGCCGCGCTTGCCGCATCAAAACCGGGAGCAAACTTGAAGACCTAAAAGCCTCCGCATGCAAAGAACAATGAAGGCATACCAAAGAAGCCCATGAGACTGTGGCCCAACAAAGACATTATTTGCCACTATTGCAAGAAAGGTGGACACATCAAAACCACTTGTCCTTTACTTCAGAAAAGAAGTGGAAACGTGGGAGCCGTAGAAGAAGGGGGTGTCTTGCCCAACAACATCAAAGTATACATAGAAGATTTCACTTTATTATGTCATATTTGAGATGCAGCTCGCAGACTTCTTCATCAAATCCCTTTCAGCTTTTTGGTTTCAGTTTTTGCTAGACAAACTTTTCTCTTCTTCTTCATTTTGCTCTCTCATTCCAATACATTGTAATGCCTATAAATAGGCCATTCATTCTTCAATAAAAGTATGCAGTCTAGCACTGCTTCTTGACTTGTTTTGTATGTGTTTCTGCTCTCGTTGATTATTCTTGAAGATCGGCATTCGTGATTGAATGACATTTTACTCTTGACGACTTGGTGAACTTGATTCGTGCAATATCAACCTTCATTCATTGACGAATATTTATATGGTATCAGAGCCTCAGATTGAAGAAATCGAGTGCATTGGGAAGCATGCCAACTGTGTAAAATTTGAAGAATTTTACCAAACTTGAGGTTAGTTCATAATTCTTGATTTTGCACAAAATGGAAGGAAAAAATGAGTCATTTAGATGTATCCTAGACCCAAAATGTTACCAAACTTAGGCTAGGACCATGAAAAAGTATTTTTTATCGAAAGATTTTTGGGATTACATCGATGGAACCATAAAGGAACCAACTTTGAACATTGATGGTTAAGATGATGATGAAATTGTTAAAGCTAATGAAAAATACAAGTTAGATTTGAAATTGTGGGAAAAGATGAATGGAAAAATTACATGGATTATTTGCCAAAATGTGGATGAAAAGCTTAGAAATAGGATTAGTGCTTTTGAAAACGCTTTTGAAACTTGAGAATACTTGAAGAAACTTCATTCTCAAGATGACTTTGTTTTCCAAATTGATCTAATGGAAAGAATGATTATGCTTAAACAAGGGAATCTAAGCATTAGAGACTACCATAATGAATTTTCGAAGTTATGGACTCAATTAAGAAGTTTTGACAAAATTGAAAATCTTCACAAATTAAATGAATTTCAAGAATTTCTATACAACCAGTACTTCTTTTTGTTTATGCATGGGTTGAGAGACGAATTTGAAAATATTAGATCAAACCTTATATATAGAAAACCTAGACCTAGAGGTGATTCTTTTTTGGCCGACCTTGTTATGGAGGAAACAAGATTGAAAAACATGAATGTGGCAAAGGAAGCCGTGCTTGCCGCATCAAAACCGGGAGCAAACTTGAAGACCTACAAGCCTCCGCATGCAAAGAACAATGAAGGCATACCAAAGAAGCCCATGAGACTGTGGCCCAACAAAGACATTATTTGCCACTATTGCAAGAAATGTGGACACATCAAAACTACTTATCCTTTACTTCGGAAAAGAAGTGGAAACGTGGGAGCCGTAGAAGAAGGGGGTGTCTTGCCCAACAACATCAAAGTATACATAGAATATTTCACTTTGTTATGTCATATTTGAGATGCAGCTCGCAGACTTCTTCATCAAATCCCTTTCAGCTTTTTGGTTTCAGTTTTTGCTAGACAAACTTTCCTCTTCTTCTTCATTTTGCTCTCTCATTCCAATACATTGTAATGCCTATAAATAGATCATTCATTCTTCAATAAAAGTATGCAGTTTAGCATTGCTTCTTTACTTGTTTTGTATGTGCTTCCGCTTTCATTGATTATTCTTGAAGATCGGCATTCGTGATTGAATGCCATTTGACTCTTGGCAACTTGATGAACTTGATTTGTGTAATATCAACTTTCGTTCATTGACGAATATTTATAGGATGAGTGGTCATACAAGAAAAGACTGTATACATAATGAGGTTATTAGAAACAAATTAGGAGTGACACCAATAGAGGATAAAATGAGAGAATATCTTTTAAGATGGGTTGGACGTATAGAAAGAAGATCAGAAGAAGAACCTCTAAGAAGGTATGAAAAACTAAATTTGGAAAGTATTAAAAGAGGTAGAGGATGACCACAAAAGATGTCTTGTGACAAAAATGAAGATGTTGAGATGGATGAGAAAAGACCGTATACATAATGAGGTTATTAGAAACAAATTAGGAGTGTCACCAATAGAGGATAAAATAAGAGAATATCGTTTAAGATAGTTTGGACGTATAGAAAGAAGATCAGAAGAACCATTAAGAAGGTATGAAAAAGTAAATTTGGAAAGTATTAAAAGAGATAGAGGATGACCACAAAAGTGTTGGAAAGAAACAATAAAGAATGATCTAGCTTATTGTGAGTTAACTGCTAACATGACACATAATAGAGCTCTGTGGAAACGAAGAATCCATGTAGCTGACCATGTCTAGTATGGGAAAAGGCTTAGTTGTTGTTGTTGTATTTGTTTAGTAGGTTATGTAAGTGTTGTTTGTACCGTATCGTATTGTGTATAGTTTAGTTCCATGAAACATGCCTATCATATCATAAATTTTTTTAAAACTATTTTACAAATATAAAATAAATAAAAGTCTAAAAATTTCACAAAAAGTCAAGACAATTCTAAACAATTCTTCTAATTCAGAAGTTGAGTAAACATTATCATTCACCGTCCAATTTTAATGTATAAATATTTAAGGCTTAGCAATACACCTTTATTTATGACTAAATCATTAAACAAGTAGGAAAATTACAATTTTATTAATTAAAAAAAAGAATTATAATTACATATTCTAATAAGGATCATCAACTAAATAATTTTCACCTTTTTCTCCTATTTTTTAAATATCATCACCAACTTCAATGGCAAAATCAATATGATCATTGCCTTGTTCATATTTTTGCACTCCTTCTAAATTGATCCACCAAATATCTTCTTAAATGAGGAGTGTATGTGCTTCATCCGCTTCCATAATTCACTCTTCTAAGAAATGAAAATTATCAAGACTTATTAGATAAAATCTACTATCATACCTACTTGAGTTTAACTTTCTTAATTGTTGGCAAGAATGATAAGTAAATAAAAACTAAAACTAAAAAGTTCAAGAATAAAAATTAAATAAATTAAAATATTAAATTAAATACTTAATTAGTATCTCTTTCTTAATTACCTCTTTCGAAGTTGCATGTTGCAATGGATGAAAACTAGGTCATTGAGCCGCTTATGTTCCAATCTATTATACTTTTATATGAATATATTCAAAGACACTCAAATTCCTTTCACAACCAGTTGTATTAAAGGTTTTGCTCAAAACTCTTATTGCAAAATCTCTTAAGTTTGGGCAATCACTTCCAAACTTTGTCCACCAAACATCAAACAGAAAAAGACAAATATAAAGATTTATTCCACTATAAATATAAGATTAAGAAATTTATATATTAAGATAAATAATTTATATGTTTACCTGGGCACATACTAGTATGGTTGCAAATGGCTATAGGGAAACTTATCAAGTGAAGGCCATTATCGTAGATCTTCATCTCTCGACATAAAGCATATGTTCTACTTTCATCAGGTGCCAATCTATTTTTGCAATCAATGATACTCCAATTAACTTCACCGCTCCTTTTAAAGGTTGCATAATACCTAAACACTAGATTCAGGTAGTAAGTTGTCGCACGAATAGGCTAATGCAACTGTTTATTCAATCTATTATCAATAATCTCTTATATGGGTATATAATCACTCTTTGTTCCATTATAGCCCATAGATGGCTTCTCCTCACTATCAGCCAATCTCAAAACTTTAATCTAATACATGAGTTCCAAAATATACTCCTTTAGACCATCTCTGAAATCTTAAAGCTTTTTATTTTCCTATTTTTAAACAACTTTGAAAACTATTATCACTTATCTAAGGCAAACACTCTCTTCAAAGCTTGCTTTTGTTTAACAATGTTCTTTACTTAGAAGAAATTAGTTAAAAATCAAGTGGTAGTTGTACGGAGGAGATCTGTACCATCAATATTTCTTCTTATCATACATAATACAAATGTATGATTATAAATAAATTTAGTGATATCTTAACAATACTTAATTGTGTTATCTCATCAATCTCTTGAATATCCTCAAGGATGAGATCTAAACAATAGACTTTACATGGTGTCAAATAAAAAGTAATATAACTCTTAGCTAATTCCTTTGCAAATGCTTTATAGTTAGCTACATTATCTGTAATTAATTGAACTATATTTCAACGCCTAACTTTCAATATTACTTTATCAAATTCTTGCCTTAGAACCTCTGTAGTATGACCCTCTTTTAACATGTGTATTGAGCTAAAAAAACAAAAGTCTTTTAGGATAATAAGAGCAGCACATGATATTTTGCTTTTACTTATGACTAATCTTCAACTTTCCCATATAAGGGATCACCCTTCCATGGTTGGTTTCAAACCCGGATAAAAAAGGTGGGTTGCATTAGACTTCCGATAGCCAGTATATAATCTTATTGGATTTATCTACACTAGATTTTAGACATTATGAGTATTTCATTCGGGTGTTCTCTCTTAGCGACACATTGTAGAGCCTGAATCCAATAAAAAATAAGAAAGAGCCTTTACATCGTAGTAGTGCATCAATTGCAGAGAGAGTTCTCACATTATAGATGACTGTGGATATCATTATTCAAATAAGTAAACAAATTGTAGAAAGGTCTCTTCAATATAGATGAATGTAGAAGGTAAGCAAGTTAGTCCTAAATAATAAGATCCAAAGATGAAGATGAGAAGATTCTAGTGGCAAGTGATATAAAAAATAGATGGAAAAACTATTTGTATAAGGTTTTAAGAAAAATATAGGTGTAATTATTAGCTTAGGAGAGCTAACCAAATCAAAAGAGTATATAAATCATAATTTTTCTTAACGTATTCAAAAGATTGAAGTGAAAGAGGAAGATTACAATTATACCGATATATAAGAACAATAGAGACCTTTAGAATTATGCAAATTATAAAACAATTATTGAACATAGGTTAAGACAAATATCAAGTACAATATAAAACAAATTTGGATTTAGATAGCATCTATTTTGATTCTAGGACAAAGATTGATAATAGTAGTTCTCGACCACCAACTAGAGGAAAGAGGGTTATTGAAGAGGTTGAAAATGGTTGAAGAAGAAGGGCTAGAGGAAGATTTTATTATAGTATACAATTTTTTTTCTCCTAATACTACACCTGGTGCTCAACCTAGAATTCGTGCTGCTATAGATTCAGAGCAATTGTATGAGCAGACAAATCTTGCAATAGGGATATGGTTTTATGATGCATTTATTCCATTTAAAGTGGCAAATTCTTTTCATTTTAAAGCAATGGTAGATGCCATTATTAATATTGGTCACATGTATAAGATTTCATCTTATCAAAAGTTAAGAAAAACTATTCGATAAGACTATTCTTGAAGTCTAATAATATTGTTCGACTTTAAGAAATCATAGAAGAAGACAAAATGCACTATCATGGCAGACAGATAAACATATAGGTGAGGAAGGACTTTGTTAAACTTCCTTGTATATTATCATAAAATACTTATGTGTTTTAGATTCCTAGACATATTAGAGGAACACATACTGAAGAGGTTCTAAGGCAAGAATTTCATAAGGTGATATTGGAGGTAGGGCTTGACAGTGTAGTTCAATTAGTTATAGATAATACAGTTAATGCAACTAACTATAAAGCAGTTACTTATGAGACTTTTTATTGAACACCATTTACAACCCATTGTCTAGATCTCATCCTTGAGGATATTGGAGAAATGGATGAGGTGAAGGCAACAACTTAGTGTTGTCAATATATCACAAAATTTATCTTTAACCATGCTTTTGTATTATGTATGATGAGGAGATATACAGATAGTGCAGAGCTCCTGCATACAATCTGTACTCAGTTTGTAACTAATTTGTTATTAGTACAGAGTATTACAAAGTTGCCTCAAAATATAAGGAATATAAAATTGAATGAGATTTCAAAGACAATCTTTAGAAGTACATTTTGGAACTCGTATATTAGACTATTAAGGATCACATGTCCTTTAATCAAAGTTTTGGAATTGGTTGATATCGGGAATGAGTCATCTATGGGATATCTTTATGAAGCCATTAATAGAGTTAAAGAAGCAAGCTATTAGAAGCAATTTTAATAGAAAAAAGAGAGATTATGTGACCGTGTGGAATATTATCGATAATAGATAGAATAAACAGTTGCATCATCCTATTTATGCAACAACTTACTACCTAAATCCAACATTTAAGTATTCTATAAGCTTTAAAAGGGACGGTGAGGTTAATCAAGAGATGGAGATCTACGATAATGCTCTTTACTTGATGGGCTTGCCTATAGTTATTCACAATCGTAATCATGTGCGTCCAGGTAAACTAGTTATCTTAATATTTAAGTTTCTTAAATCTAATATTTATTGTAGAATAACTTTGTGTTTGTCCTTTTCTATTAGATATTTGGTAAAATAGGTTTAAAGTGATTGCCCAAAAGTGAGAGATATTGCAATAAGAGTTATGAGTCAAACATGTAGTGCAACTAGTTATAAAAGGAATTAGACTATCTTTGAATATATCTACACAGAAAAGCGCAATAGGTTGGAACATAAGCAACTTAATAACATAGTTTTCATTCATTGTAATATGAGGCTCCGACAAAGTAATAAAGAATTAGTTACTAATTAAGTATTTAATTCAATGTTTTATTTTATTTAATTATTAATATTATTTGCTTATCTTTCTTGCAAGCAATTAACAAAGTTAAATAGAAAGGAGAACCAATTTGATCCAATAAGTCTAGATAATTTTGATATCTTAAAGAAGTGAGTTATGGAAGATAGTGAAGCAAATATACTCTTAACTGAAGAAAACATTCAATGGATTAATTTGGAAGGAGCACAACAACAACAAGGGGATGATAATTTTGATTTTGAAGCTAAATGTGGTTATGATCTTGAACAAGGAGGAGAAGATAAAGATTATTTAGTTGATCCTGATTACAATATGTAAATGTAATTCTTATTTCAATTATAAAAGTTATAATTTTGCTAAAGATGTAATGCTTAAATGCTTTAAACATTGAAAATTAAATGGTGATTAATGAATATGTACTTAACTTATGCATTATATGAATTATTTTCAATTTGCGTGATTTTCTTGATTTTTTATGGTTTTTGTGGTTTTTTAAAATTTTTTAGTATTAAATATGGGGTGATACGATACAATACGCATCGTATCGTGGATAAAACAATACACAATACAATATGTATAGTATCATAGACCAAAACGATACAAGATATGATACGCATCAAATAACACTGGTATGTTGTTTGCGGATGACATTGTATTAGTAGATGAGTGTAAGGAAAAAGTTAATAGAAAATTAGAATTATGGAGAGAAACGTTAGAATGTAAAGTCTTTCAACTTAGTAGAATAAATACCTAAAATATGGAATACAAGTTTTATCATTTGGTTACTTTAAATGACATAAAAATTAAGATTGACACACATTGTATCTTTCTTAAAGAAAGTTTTAAATACTTAGGTTCAATTTTTCAAGGTGATGGAAAAATTGATGAAGATGTCATGCATAGAATTAATGCAGGTTGGTTAAAATGGATAAATGCATTACATATTATATGTAACAAGAAGATACCATTAAAGTTGAAAGGTAAATATTATAGAGCAACAATTAGACCCGTTATGTTATTTGGTTTTGGTTTTGAGTGTTGGGAATTGATGTCACGAAGATCTACTATTGAGGCTATTCGTCTATTTAAATGTCTTATAGAACATTTTGGAGCAAAGAAGAACCTTCACATGGTATTTATTGATCTATTTTTTTTACAATAGGATGCTAAGAAATATTTTTTTGGAGAACTTTGGAGAAGGGAGGTATCTCGTTTACATTTTCGCCCGAATGTAGTGAATCAATTGCAGAGAGGGTTTCCACATCATGGACGGGTGTGGGTAAAGAAGTTAGTCCCGCTACATTGTCGCCTGAATGTAGTGAAAAATTTTCAAAGAGAGTCTCCGCATTTTGATTATGGATGGATGCGGAGGGTAAGGAAGCTAGTCCTAGATAATAAGATTTGTATTGGTTCTTGAAATATCAGAACATTATCGGGTAAGCTAATGGAGGTGGTAGATACTATGATTTGGAGAAATATTCATATTCTATGTTTATAAGAGACAAAATGGGTTGGAGAAAAAGCAAAGGAGATAGAGGAAACAGGTTTTAAATTATGGTACTCAGGTAAAGAAAAGGCTCGAAATGGAGTTGGTATTATCATAAATAAAGATTTAAAGGAGAGTGTAGTAGACATACAACGATATGGTGACCGAATCATGACGTTGAAATTAGTGTTAGGAGCAGAGGTTTTGAATATAGTTTATGCTTATGTACCCCAAGTAGGACTAGAAGATAGTATAAAGACAGTTTTTTGAGAAGAGTTAGAAAAGGTGTTTCAAAAGATTCCACAAAGGGAGATAATTTGTTTAGGAGGAGATTTAAATGGACATGTCGGTAAAGAGGCATTAGGATATCAAGGGATTCATGGAAACTTTGGTTTTGGGGATATAAACGAGGAAGGTAGGGAGATTTTAAATTTTGCTATATCATTTGATCTCTTTATAGTCAATACAATCTTCAAAAAATGAGATGAACATTTAATTACTTATAAGAGTGGCTTATCACAAACACAAATTGATTACTTTATTTGTAGAAAAAAAGATAGAGCGTGTTGTAAAGATTGTAAGGTAATTCCAGGAGAAAGCTTAACCACCCAACATCGACTTTTAGTTATAGATTTACAAATAAAAAAATGGACAAAGAAGAAAAGAGTACATTGAGCTATTCAGACTAAATGGTGGAACCTCAAAAGCGAGAAAGAAGATATATTTAAACAGAAAGTCCTTCAAGGAGATGTTTGGAATTATGTTGGCACACCCTATGATATGTGGAACAATATGGCTATACATATTAGGAAAGTGGTGAAAGATGTGTTAGGGGTATCTAAGGGAGGTGTACCGGCACAAAAAGAAGCTTGGTGGTGGAGTGAAGTAGTACAAAATAAAATTAAGGCAAAGAGGGCATGTTACAAATTACATTATGCTAAGAAAACTAGTGAAACTTTAGAAGCTTATAAGAAAGCAAAGAAGGAAGCGAAAAAGGCCGTTAGTGAAGCAAAAGTTAAGATTTGGGATGACTTATATAAAAAACTCAACTCAAAAGAGGGTGAAAGAGATACTTTTAGGATAGCTAGGGCTAGAGATAAGAAAACTAAAGATCTTAATTATGTTAGATGCATAAAAGACGAGGATGAAAAAATTCTAGTGGCAAATGATGATATAAGAAGTAGATGGAAAAACTATTTTTATAATCCTTTTAATGAAAATGAAGATGTTAGTATTAGTTTAGGAGATTTAGCCAAGTCAGAAAAGTATATAAACCATAATTTCTACCGACGTATTCAAAAGAAAAAAGTCAAAGAGGCTCTTAAACATATGAAGGGTGGTAAATCGGTAGGACCAGATAATATTCCTATAGAAGTTTGGAAAATACTGAGAAATAGGAATCACTTGGCTCACAAGACTATTTAATTAAATATGAAAAAACCAAAAGATGCCCGAGGAATGGAGAGCAAGTACACTTATACCCATATATAAGAACAAGGGAGACATTCAAAATTGTGCGAATTATCGAGGTATCAAGTTAATGAGTCATACTATGAAATTATAAGAAAGAATTATCGAACGTAGGTTAAGACAAGTATCAAGTATAACAGAGAACCAATTTGGATTTATGCCAGGCAGATCTACTATTGAAGCGATTCACCTTTTGAGACATCTTATGGAACATTTTAGAGCAAAAAAGAAAGACATTCACATGATATTTATTGATCTAGAAAAAGCTTATGATAGGGTACCGACGGAGGTTCTTTGGGAAACTTTGGAAAAAAGAGGTATCCCATTGACATATAATAACCTTATAAGAGACATGTATGATGGTGCAAAAACATGTGTAAGGACTCATGAAGAAACGACAGACTTCTTTGAAGTTAATATTGGGTTACATCAAGGATCAACTTTAAGTCCATACTTATTTATAATGGTGATGGATGAGTTAACAAAACATATTCAAGATGAAGTACCTTGGTGTGTGTTTTTTGCAGATGACATTGTATTAGTGGAGGAGTCTAAGGAAAAAGTTAATAGAAAATTGGAACTATGGAGAGAAACATTAGAAAGCAAAGGCCTCTGACTTAGTAGAACAAAGACAGAATATATGGAATGTAGGTTTGATCATTTGGTAACTTTAGAGGACATAGAAATTAAAATTGGCACACATTGCATTCCCCAAAAGGAAAGTTTTAAATACCTAGGGTCAATTTTTCAAAGTGATGGAAGAATTGATGGAGATGTTACACATAGAATTAATGCTGGTTGGTTAAAATGGAGAGGAGCATCAGGTATTCTTTGTGATAAGAAGATACCATTAAAATTAAAAGGTAAATATTATAGAGCAGCAATTAGGCCTGCCATGTTTTATGGTTCTGAGTGTTGGGCAGTTAATCATCAACATGTACAAAAGATGTCTGTGACAAAAATGAAGATGTTGAGATGGATGAGTGGTCATACAAGAAAAGACTGTATACATAATGAGGTTATTAGAAACAAATTAGGAGTGGCACCAATAGAGGATAAAATGAGAGAACATCATTTAAGATGGTTTGGACATATAGAAAGAAGATCAAAAGAAGAACCTGTAAGAAGGTTAGAAAAACTAAATTTGGAAAGTATTAAAAGAGGTAGAGGACGACCACAAAAGTGTTGGAAAGAAATAATAAAGAATGATCTAGCTTATTGGGAGTTAATTGCTAACATGGCACACGATAGGGATCTGTGGAAACAAAGAATCCATGTAGCCGACCCCGTCTAGTATGGAAAAAGGCTTAGTTGTTGTTGTTGTTGTAGAGACATGTATGATAATTTACAAACATGTGTTAGGACTCATGAAAGAGAGACAAATTTCTTTAAAGTTAATATTGGATTACACCAAAGATCAAATTTAAGTTCATATTTATTTGTATTGGTAATTGAGTAGTTACATATTCAAGATAAGGTTCCTATTTGCAGATGACATTGTATTAGCGGGATGATCCTAAGGAAAAATGTAATGGGAAATTGAAATTATGAAGAGAAATATTAGAAAGTAAAAGCTTTCAACTTAATAGGATAAAGACAGAATGTATGAAATGAAAGTAAGATAGAATATATGGAACGTAAGTTTCATCATTTGGTTACTTTAAATGACATAGAAATTAAGATTGACACACATTATCCCTTGTAAAGAAAGTTTTAAATATTTAGGGTCAATTTTTCAGGGTGATGAAAAAGCTCATGGAGATGTTACATATAGAATTAATATAAGTTGGTCTAAATGGAGAGGTGTATAAGGTATTTTATGATACCTTTAAAGTTGAAAGTTAAATATTATAGAGCAACAATTTAACCTGTTTTTTTTTATGGTTATATGGTTCCGAGTATTGGGTAGTTAATCATTAACATGTATAAAAGATGTTCGTGGCAAAAATGAAAATGCTGAGATGAATTAATGGTCATACAAGAAAAGACCATATACGTAATGAGGTTATTAAAAATAAATTGATACTAGCATAGATAGATGACAAAATGAGAGAAAATTGTTTAAGATAGTTTGAACACATAGACAATCGAAGAAAGTTTCAATAAGAAATTATGATAAACTAGATTGTAAAAATATTAAAAGAGAAAGAGGAAGACTACAAAAGTGTTGGAAGGAAAACATGATTTAGCTTATGTTGAATTAATGGTTAGCATGGCATATGATCGAGCTCTATAAAAATAAAGAATCTATATAGCGCATGGTTAGCATGGCGTATGATCTAGAAATGGGAAAGGCTTAGTTTGTTGTTAAATGACAAGCTAATAGAAGTGGTAGATATTATGATTAGAAAGAAGATTCATGGATATAAGAAAAAGCAAAAGAAATTGAGAACAATGTTTTAAATTATGATACTCAAGAAAGGAAAAAGCTTGAAAATGGAGTTGGTCTTATTGTAAATAAAGATTTAAAAGATAGTTTAGTAGACATACAATGACACTTTTGAAGGAGTAGAGTCTTTGAATATAGTTTATGCTTATGCATTCGAAGTAGGACTATCATAAATAGGGTACTTTGAGAGGAGTTAGACTAGGTAATTCAAAGAATTTCACAAGGAGAGATGATTTGTTTGAGAGGAGATCTAAATGTATATATGGGTAAAGAGGTATTATGATATCAAGGTATTCATGAAAATTATGGTTTTGGGGTTTATAAGAGGTATTCAATAAATTTTTTAATAAAAGAGATGAAAATTTAATTACTTATAAGAATAGTTGTTATAAATACAAATTGATTATTTTATGTGTAGAAGAAAAGTTAAATTACATTTTAAGGATTGCAAGGTAATTTTAGGAAAAAACTTAACTACTCAACATCGACTTTTAGTCATGGATTTGTCGGTATAAAAGTGGGCAAAGAGTACATAGAGCTAAATGGTAAAACCTAAAAAATGAGAAAGAAGATATATTTAAACAAAAGTTCTTCAAGGAAAAACTTGAGATTACGTAGTTATACCTGTTAGAAAATAGGCCCAAGCAGCCCGACCTGGCAAGCCCAAGCCAATAGGGCGGTTAGGGCCACTAGCCGTTGGGGGTTGGCTACCACCCAACCCCCCTTCCCTTCTCTTCTCTTCTCTTCTCCCTTCTCTCTTCTCTTCTCTTCTTTTCCTCTTCTATGCCTCATGTACTCTATAAATATGACTTTCATGTAATGGATTTTCTCAAGCCTTTTGTGGTTAAATAATATTTTTTTTAATATTGTGCCTTTATTGCATACACTTTATTATAATCTTCTTTTCTAAGGCTTTTGCGAGTGATACTTTGAGGTGATATTTATCAACCTTCTACTGCCATATTGAAGCATCATCTTCATTACATGATATTTGAGCCATTTTCAATCATGGAAATACCGATTGTCGCCTCAAGAATCATGCCAATAATACTCTTGATTTTGTTGTAAGTTTACCTCTTTATAATTATTTTCTCCCTTAAAATATGGACAAAAAGGGAGGATTTATTTCTCTTTAACACCTTAAAACTATAAAACATGGGTTCAAACTATGGAAAATTATCTATATTTCAAAAAGTTATGGGGCTATGTAAGTGGTTCTTGTTAATTTTAACATGAAATCTCCCCTCAAGTTGGAGCAATATAAATCATTCCTGCCAAAGCTTAATATAGACCTCGAAATCGCTAAGCCCTTGGTAGAAAATATCTGAAAACATTGCTATTTGGTGCTCAAGGGAAAGCTATCACTATAAGGCCACATCTAATCTTTCTTGATAAAATGACGATCAATTTCTATGTGTTTTGGTCCTTCATGAAAACCGGGTTGTGAGCAATATGGAGGAGCTAATTATCACTAGTATTATCACATCTTACCTGTGATCAAGCTCAAGACATAGTCCATTTGAGTTCTTTGATTAGTTGTTTCACCCATTAGCTCACATTTGCAAGTGCCAATAACTCCTAGCTCGATAATTCATTCACACTTGACCTTGCCACACATTTTGTTTCTTACTTTTCCAAGATACCAGTTTCCACCTAAAAACATGCGGTAACCTAGGATGTAGACTTCTATCGAATGGAGAACCAGACCTAATACCCACATGCATACATGTAGGCATCCTTTTAGATCAGTCAATGTCCATTGTGTCTTCATGCCTAGATAGGCCTTTTCTGGAGCCCTTTCTTCAATATACTTAAGAATTCTTTAGGATGGCTGCATCCCATATGTCTCTTCACATGGTGATCATTGAGAAATTGGCTACTAGGATGCTCATAGCAAAGGATATGTCCTATTACGGTCGGGTAGAGCAAATATATCGTTTTCCACAAGTCAACTATTGCGATATTTGGTCTTATCCAATAATGGTTCTCCTTCCCAATGTCCAATTTGTTTAACAGGTGCCGGGATCCATAGTGTATCTATTGCCTATTCTAACATTCCGTTTCCTTGAGAAGATCTAATGCATATTTTTGGGAGATAAAGATCCTTGCATTAGATTGTGCCACTTCTATTCCTAAGGAAGAAATTTCAACTTTCCAAGTCCTTCAGTTTCAAAAGTGATCAAATAGGTGTTGTTTTAACTTCACAATACCTTCTAGTGATCATCTCCGCAATGATAATGTCATCAACATAAACAATTAGAAGTGTAAGTCTTGCCTTCTTTGGAATGTTTTATAAAAAGAGGGTAGTGATCTCCTCACACTTTTAGAACCTATAACCTAAGGACACCATAGCATTGGTGAACCTCCCAAACCAAGCATCGAGGAGATTGTTTCAAGTCCATATAAGGCCTTCCTTAACTTGCACCCATATTCCCCCACTTAGGTAGGTCCACATATCCCGGTGGGATGTCCATATATACTTCTATCCAGGTTGATAAGTGGCCGATGACGAATGGCATGCCATAAGGAAAAAACGAACGATGCCATTTTTGCAACTGGAGAGAAAGTCCACCATAATCAAGGCCAAAAATTTGAGTGAAACCCTTAGCAACAAGACGAGCTTTCAATCGATCAACAGGCTCCATCGGGTCCCACCTTAAGCGTGCAAATCCATCGACATCCCACAAAAGAGATTTTGCGGGTGGCAATGGAACAAGTTCCAAGTACCATTGGCATGTCTGAGGCACATCTCTTCTAATCATTGCTTGGCGCGCCGCCGGGATGGGAGAGGGCTCACCTGAGAGACATTGTTTTTGGTATAGTCACAGAGAAGACAAAGAAGAGATAAAAGCATAATGGGAAGAAGACAAGCGATGATAACTCAAAAAATTATAAATGGGATGAGGATTGCGAGTAGAACGAGCAGCACCTTTTCGAAGCAATGGGAGGGTTTGGAGATAACATTCCTCAGGAGCGAGGATACGAGGAGGGTTCGGCCATGGTGGGTTGGGTTGTAGAATCGGAAGCGGCATGGATTGCATCGGACCATTAGCCATACAGGGTCGGCGATGATAAACTTGGAGAGGTTTATCTGGTGGACAAATGGGGTAGACGCGAAGTGGGATGAGGAGGTCCGTCTAAGTAAAGGAGGGTAAAACCTCGGTGACGGGTGAGAAGAGATAATATCATGTAGAGAAAAAAGAAAGGAGTATTTTCAAGAAAAGTAACATCTGGCAGACACAATAAAACGGTTAGAGTTCGGGAAAAACATCGATATCCTTTTTGGAATCTAGGTATATCTAAGAAGACACACTTTTATAAGAGAACGAGCGAATTAACTTATCTTTCTCTTGGTGTAAGATCATGAACAAAACAAGTGCAACCAAAATGCGTAGTGGAAGAGAAAAATAGGCTCGTGAGGAAATAAAATCGAATGAGGGATTTGATTTTGCAAGACGAGGAAGGAGACATACGATTAATAAGGTAGCACGCGTAAGGATAGCTTCACTCCAAAAGTAAGGGAACATGAGTATGAATAAGCGAGTGCGGCGGTTTCTAGTAAGTGACGGTGTTTGCGCTCGGCAACTCCATTTTGTTGTGGAGTGTGTGGACAAGAAGATTGATGGAGAATACCTGCTGAAGCCATAAAAGATGAAAAGGATGCAGATAAAATATTCACGGCATTGTCCTTTACGCAAAAATTTTAATAGTAGTATTGAACATAATATGAATTTCGAGAACAAAATGATTTGAATATAGAAAACAATTCGGATCTTTTCTTTCATTAAATATAACCAAGTACAATCGAGAATAGTCATCAATAAAGAACAAAATCCCTAATTCTAGAAGATCGAAAATGCCCCAATCGGCTATACCATAATTTTAGTTTCTCCTCTACTTTGGTGATTGCAAAAGGCAAAAACGTAGAGCCCATTCCTCAGTTCACCATGACCAAAGGTTCTTCCCGTCCTTAGATCCTCAAATATATAACCAAGAGGCGAAAACATTACTGAGCAATTTAGATCTCTCACTAGTGAACTATTTGAGAGTAAATTAACGGAAAATTCTAGAATATATATCATAGATTCTAATTTAAAATTTTGACTTTGCATCTTTCCTTTTCCTATCATAGGAATTAGAGAGCCATCAGCTAATTTGATGTACTGAGTATTAGTTGATATTGTATAGACCTTGAATTGTCACCTACCATATGGTTTGTTGCTCCTGAGTTTATAACCCAAAAATTAGAACTTTTGAACGAAGAGTTACCACTTATGGTGTACGAAGTTGGTACACCAGATTCATTCTTTTCTAATGATGTAGATGATTGATCTTTGATTTTGAATTCAATTTCAAAATCTTCTTCCTCAGTTCTGTAAGTTCTTCTTGTACAGATGTGCCTGCAGAATTTTCAGATGTTGAAGCTATATAACTCCCGTGATTTCTCATGTCCTTTGACTTACCGATAATCTCCCAGCATTGCTCCCTTGTGTGTCTTTTCCTTCCATAGTGGGAGCATTGCAACTTGTTCTTATCTTCATGGTTCTGAAATCTTCTACCTCTTCCTCGTGTATAACCTCTTCTATGCTAGAAATTAGACTGTCCTCTTCCAAGAAATGTTGAGTTTTCATCTTGTGGAGATTCATTTTTTTGAGAATCTTCCTATCTTCTTACCTTAAGAGAAGGGCATAAACAGTACCTAATAAGGTAACTCTTCTTTTCTCTTTATGTTGATCTTGATAGATTCATATTCGAGGGCAATTCCTCACAAAAGATCAAATACTTTCTGTACCTCACTATCGACCGTCCTCTCCTTCACACAATGACTGCATTTATTCTCAATTATAAACATCTGTTCATTCTATAATCCCTTGAGTTCTCCATAATATTCGCTAACAAACCTATCTCCTTGTCTGTACTTTCTTATCTGTTTTAGGACTTCATACTCTTGCTATATTCTTTTTCTTTGAATATGCTTCTTCAACCGTTGTCCAAATTTCAGTGGTTGTTTCTAGATACATAACAATTTTGCTTATTTGAGGAATCATTGACTGTATTAACCATGAGCTTACCAGGGCATCCTCTTTCATCCATTTGTCAAATTCTGCATTGTCCTCTTCTGTTCGATTCTGCCTTTCGTTGATGAGTTCAAGTTTTCCTCTTGATTTCAAGACTAATTCAATCGATCTGGCCCATTCTCTATAGTTCTTGCCATCAAACTTAATGTTGGTGATTTGATATGGCTCGATTTTATAATCATTTATACTCATATGATTTGGGGGCTCTTCTTTAAATCGTCCTTCCATAATTTTTGATTTTTGACTTTTGAAAGCAAATCACTGTAATCGATGCACTAGAAATTTGCAATTTTCTTCTCAACTGCTCCACGCCGCTCAAACTCTAAAGTGGGCTACGTCTTTCCTGATTTCTTCATCTATTTGATCGCCCTAAGGCTCTGATACCATGTTAAATTTTAACATAAAATGGGCATGAATCAGTCGGCTATACATCTGCAATTTGGAGTGAAAGACGTCTCCTCTTGAGCCGCCGCCTCTCTCTTTCTTAATGAAAAGATTACATACAGTCCCGATAGGGTTTTTTCTTTTATAACTAACTACTTTATTCTATATTAAACAACTACCATTAATGAAAAACAATTTAAAGAAACCTTTAAAATCCCCTAACCAAGAAACTAATGATGGACACATTTACAAAGAGACTTGACTGTTTCTATGTCTTTTGTTTCTTCAATAATTCGAAGGTAGAACCCTCCATTAATGCTACGCTTGAGAAAAAAGAAAAATATCAAGAAGGTCATCGAATGATCCTATGGGTGCTAATGAATAATGTAAATGAGCACACTAGGGACACTTTGACCGACTTCAATAATGCAAGAGAAGTATGAGAATATTTAAAAAAATCTCATGTTCAAAGTATTGTTACTCATAGAATGGCATTAAGAGACAAATTGGTCTCCCTTAGACAAGGAGATAAAGGGGTAAACAATTTCTTTGGTGAATATTCTAATATTTAAAACCAACTATATGGCTATAAAAAGAAATGTACACAATATGTTAATGAGAGACAATGTGAAGACAGTAAATATTTTGTATATCAATTTATATGAAGTCTTTGAGAAGAATTTGAAGGAGTTAGGTAATCTCTTATTCATCGGAAGCCGTTTCTTACTAAAAAAGAAATACTTACCGATCTTCAAATGGTGAAAATTAGAATGAATGAAGTTAGGCTTCAAATAGATATCACACTTGCCGCATCTAAACCCGTAGCAAATATGAAGACTTATCGTCCTTCTTATTTCAAAAATGAAGGATCAAGAGAAAGAAGAAAAGAGATCATTTGCCATCATTGTAGAGAAGACGAACACATAAGGCCAAATTGCCTTAAATTGAAAAAGAAGGTGACCTTAGTGGAAGAACATGCTTCATCTTCCATCCTTGTACTTCAAGAAAAAGTGAATCAACTTGAAGCTCAAATGAAGGAGAAAGCAACGATTGGTGAGGTTTGCTCTTTTTCAACAAATGAAATTCAAGGTATGACCTCTTAGATTCTTGATTCAGGTGTTTCGTTTTATATAACTTCTAATGAAAAAAATTCAAACTCATGTGTTAAAAAATCTTTATCATGTGTTTACATCACGGATAAAACAAAATTAGATGTAGACAAAATTGGTGATTTGCAAAATAAAAATTTTGATATTTCCAAAATTAATGTTGTTCCAAAACTAAATTTAAACTTGCTCTTATATATCAAATTTCAGATAAAAATTGTGTTGTAACCTTTTCATCAACGGAATGTATTGTACATGATCGCCTCTCAAAGAAGGTGATTGGTCATGGCCATAGAGAGGACAGACTTTACATTATGGACTATTTTTATAGTATAGGATATGTTAATGTTTTAACAAATGATGATCTTTTATAGTGCAAGAGACTAGGATATCTCAGTGCTCAAAAATTGTATCAATGTCCTCTTGAAATAAAGTCTACGGAATATTTTTCTTACAAAGATTGTGTTATTGGTAAAATGCAACATCTTTCATTTCAAACAAAACACATGTTACCAGAAGACCCTTCAAAATAGTTCATTCGGATATATGGGAACCGACACCCATTTTGTTTAAAGGAGGCATTTCCTACTATATTATTTTCATAGATGATTTTACTAGATATACATGGGTATATCTTTTAAAAGTAAAATCCGATGTATTTCAAAATTTTGTTATCTTTTATAATCTTATAAAAAATCAATTTGATTCCGAAATCAAGATTTTTAAATCAGATTCAAGAGGAGAGTTTATGTCAAAGGAATTTAAAAATCATCTCGATATGTTTAGAATTATACATCAAACTTCTTGCTCTAATACTCCCCAACAAAATAGTATTTTCAAAATAAACATCGACAGATTTTGGAAACTATAAGAACCTTGCTTTTATCAAGTGGTGTTCCTAAGAATTTATGGGCAAAAGCTATTATAACTGTAGTCTATTTAATTAATCGGATGCCCTCTTCGATTTTACAAATTTTCTCTCTTATAGAAAAACTCTTTAAAGTTTATTTTAACTATTAAAGATTGTATATTTTTGGATGTAAATATTTTGTTTATACTAACAAAGATGATAAACTATCATTTCGTGCCATAGAATGTGTTTTTCTAGGATGTGGAATAACTAAAAAGGGGTATAGGTATTATGATTGTAAAAATTATAAGCTTTATATATTGTGAGATGTCAAGTTTTTTTAAAATGAATATATTTTTAAAGGCATGAATGATGTTAGTTCTCTTGATGACTCCTCCTATTCCTTATTGAATGATATTTTAGGTGAAAAGTTGATTCATGTTGAAAATGATCTTGATGAACATATGACTTCAAGACACCCTGTTACACCTTTTGATCAACATTATACTGGGAGATCTGTGACTATTCCTAGATGTTCAAACCGTGATTCTAGACCTCCTAAAAGGTTTGTCTCCTGTGATAGCTTTTCACTGAGGTATAAAGATTTGGTAACAAATATTTCAGCTATAAAGAAACCTAAAACCTTTAAGGAAGCCCAATTATCATAAGACTGGATTCATGTCATGAACGAAGAGTTGAATGCTTTATATAGAGCCTAAACTTAGGATGTTGTATCTAGAACATCAAACAAAAAGACTATAAGTTGTCGATGGGTCTATAAAATTAAGACTAATGATGATGGTTCATTAGATTGCTATAAAGCTAGATTAGTTGTCAAAGGTTACTCACAAGAATATGGAATTGATTACGAAGAAACCTTTGCTTCTTTGGCTAGAATGATAATTGTTAGAACACTTTTAGGTGTGTGTGTAATTCATCATTGGAATATCTATGAGTTAGATGTTAAAAATGCTTTTTTGAATGGTTGTTTGAAGGAAGAATTATATATAGAGCCTCCTCCTGGTATCAATCTTGCTGCAAACCAAGTCTTAAAGCTTAAAAGATCTTTGTATGATCTCAAACAAGCTCCAAAGACTTGGTTTGATAGAATGACTGAATTCATGACATTACATAATTTTTATTTGTTATACTAACATAACTTTGTTTATAAGAAAGTCCTCTACAGGTATTGTTATTCTTTTGCTCTACGTCGATGATATGATTATTATAGGTAGTGATAATTCTGATATCCAGCAAATCAAGCAAGAACTTGGTAATATGTTTGAAATTAAGGATTTTCGTCAACTTTCTTATTTTCTTGGCATTGACATAACTCGTGATGATAAAGGTTTTTTTATCACAAACTAAGTTTACTAATGATATTGTTCTTAGATCAAGCCTTATAGGTGACAAAGTTGTTCAGACACACGAGGTAATTAACGAGAAGATGCATTTAATTGATGGCAAACTTTTGAGTGATCCCACACCTTATAAACAGATGGTTGGAGCACTCACCTATATTACCATAAGATGGCTAGATATTGCTCATGCCATTCATATTATAAGTCAGTTTAACATGCGCCTATCTCAATGCATATGAGTGTTGTTATGAGGATTATTAGTTATATTTGACAAACCTCAACCAATGGAGTATTTCTATCATCTTGCTCTTTATCTCAGTTGTTCACATATACTGATGTTGATTTGGGTGATAATGTGAATGAAAAGCAGTCTACCACCGGCTTCTACATATTCTTTAGTCACTCTCTCATCTCATGGAGATGCAAGAAACAACAAAAGGTGTCTCTTTCTTTCACCGAAACTAAGTATCGTGCAATGACCAACACAATTACCGAACTAAGTTGGTTGTGACGACTACTTGAGGATTTGGGCATACAATTGAAAGCTCCTCCAATCATGTTTTACAACAACAAAAATGTTATGTATATAGCCAACAATCATACCTTTTATGAGTTTAAAAAGCCTATTGAGATAGACTTTCACTACGTTTGTGAAGAGCATGTACAAGACAATTTAATATTACAGTTTATAAAATCAGAGTATCAACTTGCAGATATCTTTACCAAATCGTTACTTGCTCCTCGATTTCAATCTTTGATTGGTAAAGTTCAGGTCATGGAGTTGTCAGTTTGAGGGGGGAGTTAGAAAATAGGCCCAAGCAACCTAGCCTGGCAGTCCTTGGCCAATCAGGCCGTTAGGGCCACTAGTCGTTGGGGGGCCCAGGTCCCCAACGGCTAGTTCAGGAGCCGTTGGGGGCTAGCTTGCAGCCAACCCTGCTTCCCTTCTCTTCTCTTCTCTTCTTCTCCTCTCCTATGTCTCATGTACTCTATAAATATGACTTTCATGTAATGGATTTTCTCAAGCCTTTTGTGGCTAAATACCATTTTTTTTTAGTATTATGCCTTTGTTACATACGCTTTATTATAGCCTTCTTTTCTAAGGCTTTTATGAGTGATACTTTGAGGTGATATTCATAAACCTTCCGCTGCCACATTGAAGCATCATCTTCATTACAATACCTTCTCATATGTGGAATAATATAGCTATACATATTATGAAAGTAACAAAAGATGTGTTAGGTAAATCTAAGAGATGCATACTGACATGAAAAGAAGTTTGGTGGTGGAGTGAAGTGATGGAAGATAAAATAAAGTAAAAAAAAAGCATGTTAAAATTTGTATTATATCAACAAGATTAGTGAAAATTTGGAGGCTTATCAGAAAGCAAAGAAAAAGCATAAAAATTTGTCTTTAAAACAAAAGCTAAATTTTGAGAAAATTTATATAAAAGATGAAGTCAAAAGAAACTGAAAGAGATATTTCTAGGATAATTAAGGTTAGAGTTAAGAAAACTAAGGATTTTACTTTTGTTACATGCATAAAAGATGAGGATGTGAAGATTCTACTAGCAAGTGATATAAAAAATAGATGAAAAACTTTTTTTCATAAGTTTTTTAACAAAAATATATGTTTTAGTATTAGCTTAAGAGAACAAACCAAATCAAAAGAGTATATAAACCACAATTTCTACTGACATATTCAAATGAATGAAGTTAAAGAAGCTCTTAAACATACGAAGGTTGGTAAATCTGAAGAACTAGACAATATTTCTATACAACAACAACAACTAAGCATTTTCCCATACTAGATGGGGTCGTCTAACAATATTTCTATAGAAGTATAAAAATTCTAGACGAGTATCATTTGGCTTAGAAAATTATTTAATAAAATACGAAGAAATCAAAAGATGCTTGAGGAATAGAGGACGAGTATAGTTATACCCATACATAAGAACAAGAGAGACATTTAGAATTATGTAAATTATTTGGTATCAAGTTGATGAGTTATACTATGAAATTATGAGAAAGAATTATTAAACATAGATTAAAACAAGTATCGAGTATAATAAAAAAATGAATTTATGACAATAAGATCTACTATGACAGCTATTCACCTATTGAAATGTCTTATAAGACATTTTTAGAGCAAAATATAACCTTCACGTGATATTTATTGTTTTAAAAAAAACTTACGATATGGTACCCAGAGATATTTTTTATAAAACTTTGGAAAAGAGAGATAACTTATTTATATACATCAATCTTATAAGAGCTCATATTTATTTATATTGATCATTGACGAGATAACAAAATATATTCAAAATAAAGTACTTTAGTGTATGTTATTTGTGGATGACACTCTGTAACTGAATGAGTTTAAAGAAAAAATAGAAAATTGAAATTATGAAGAGAAATATAAGAAAGTAAAGGTTTCCAACTTAGTAAAACAAAAATAGAATATATGAGATTCAAGTTTGATCATTTGGTTACTTCGATGAAAAATTTGATAGAGATATTATGTATAGAAATAATATAGGGTTGTTAAAATGGAGAGGTGTATCAAGTATTCTATGTGATAAGAAGATACCATTAAAATTGAAAGGTAAATATTATAGAGCAACAGTTAGACCCGTTATGTTATATGGTTCCAGTTATCAACATATATAAAAGATGTCTATGGCAGAAATGAAGATGCTGTGATGGATGACTGATCACATAAGGAAAGACCACATACAAAATGTGGTTATTGGAAACAAATTGGATGTAGTACCAATAGATGATAAAATGAAGAAAAATCATTTAAGATTTTTTGATACATAGAAAGACAAAAGAAGCTCATGTAAGAAGGTATGAGAAACTAGATGGTGAAAATATTAAAATAGAAAGAAGAGGAAGAGGAAAACCACCAAAGTGTTGGATAAAGACTGATCTAGCTTATGTTGAATTAATTACTAGCATTGATCGGGATATGGAAACAGAGAATCCATGTAGCCGACTCCATTGAGAAAAGGCTTAGTTGTACCTTTTTGATGTCATGAATTATATGTTTGATTCCTTGTTTTGTAAATCATGATGCTTTATTTACATTTACATTTGGAAATGCCTTTGTTAGTGTAAACTTATTTTTTGTGGTTAATGTGGTTTAGATTGATTTGCATTTGTCAATGTGTTGGATATATATTTCTTGTTATTTGTAGAATTGGATCATTTTAATTTTTAATATTAGTGTATCACTAAATCTGCTATATCTTTGATGTATCCCTGGTACTGCTATATTAGGCTTGAGCCCTAACTGTCCCCTGTCCGCAATGATGACAGTTTCCAGGAAGAGATTTTTTCTTGTTTGTAAATGTCATAAAATGTTTTAACTGAACCTTCGTCTAGAACTCCCATCATCTTTCATAACTATATTTCTGAATCTTTTTCTATTCCAAATTCCTTATCAAATCAAATTCTTCTCTTCGCCTGTTGAAGAAATGATTGAAATCCAGTATAATGAACGTCATGTTATCACCGTAGGCTTCACGGTTTCTCATGTTCAGCAGCTGTGGTTGCTGGATATTTATTTTCACAGACCTTTCTATGTCTAATTTTCAGTTACAGAGAGAAATTTAGTTATTCTATTTTACATGAAACTTTCTGTATGGTCTGCTTCTACCTGTTGTCAAAAAATCTTATTTGCAGCACCTTACATGCATTAGGCTGATTTTGCTAACCCTTCACACTATTATGTTAAAATGCCTGAAACAAGGGTACTTCGGAGTTTAACTGGGAGCCTGGTTCACTCTTCCGTACTTTTTCATCAATACAACTCTGAGGGATTGCAGGGGGCACTTGCACTCGCTTGCGCCGAAAGCGGGAGTTTGGGGGCGTTGCCCCCAACTTGAATCTTTTGGCAATACCCAATCTGAATAGCGTTGAGTGTATCCAACCAGAATTGGATACAAGGACAATTTTTCTCGATTTTTGAGGGATGCTGTAAAGCGGCTCTCATCTTGTAATCTTACCGTTGATCATTGTGGATTCTCTTTGCAGCTTTTGTATGTAAGAGGCAAGAATTAGCTCTTTACTATGTGAAATCTTGTCTTGTGGTTGATGTAATTGTTTTGGTATCTTGTCTGCTGTTTGCATTCTCAACTCTTAATCTGAACGGTTTGAGGCCTCCATCTTTTCGAAACACTGAGAAAACTACATCATTGTTCACATCTAGGGGAAATTTATGTGTTTGATCAGATTAATGTATACTGCCAACCAAATCACTGTTAGTAATATTGATTTGATTAGAGAGCGGCAAGTTGAATTGTGTAAATAGAAAAGTTATAGTAATATCTTGTTCGTCTTTGTGGAGGTTACTGAATGTCTAGAGTTAAAAAGTTATGGTGAACTCGTTGTACCCGATGGTGATGCTTTATTTGTTAGTAGTGTTCGCATATAGGGAAAGTGAAACTTCATTGTTGAACCAATTCTCGTTCATTCTACACTGTGATATTGGTGGTTAAGTTTTGTAAATTAATTTTCAATTATTGCTAATTAAATTTTAGGATTTGTTTTAATTCCTGCAGAAGATGGGAGAGCCTTTACCTGGGGATGGAACAAATATGGGCAGGTATGTATCTCCTCTTTTTCTCATTAATTTCATCTATGCAGTCGAGTCCACATGGTGTAGAGAGTGCCTTTCTCCCCTTCTCTTGTGTAGCTCGGCGTGGGTGATGCACTTGATCGAAATCTCCCAATTGAAGTTCCTTTCGAAGGGTGCTGCATCAAGAATACATTAGCTTTTGGCCAAAGCGCAGTGAACGCAAGTCTTCTTCATAGACCCAAAACCAAAATCAATACCAAGCTGTGGCGGCACTAAGTGGGGTCAGTTATCTAGGCATTTAGTTGCCGTTAGTGCTCCAGGTTGAGTTATCCTCGAGCTTAGCTCCTGCAAAAACAACTAGGCGTCCACTGTTAATTTTAGCCATTTTGCAAGGAAGCATCCGAGTTGATATGTATTATGAATGTGTATGAAAGCCATCCTACTTCCACAACTAGTCATTGTTATTCATTTTGAGCAGCAAGGTCATGTTGGTTCCTTCAGATAGTCACTGTTTGTTATTCATTGTTGATTGGTTGCTGGTTATGACTGTTTCATGCTTTGTATGAATTACCTCCCTGGCGAAAACTAAACAAGTTATATGAGCCGTGTGGAGATGGAAGACCGTTTCCCACTTCCTTCATACAAGAGGAGGCCAAAGCCTTCCTCTAGAACTCGAACTCCACTCCAGAAGCAATGACGCTAGAGTGCCTTGCCGTTGAGCTAGCTCCAGGTGCAAAAGAATTGGAACACAAGAGCCACTCACAACTCTTACCACTTACCTATGGTTTCATATAGATTGAAGATCTCCATTACCTAGGTGCTTAGTTAGTCCATAAAGACACCCTTCCATATTCAAAGGTATCTCCTAGAAACATGAGAAACCAACAGAGGTCCGTGTCAAAGATTGAGCTCTGTGTTTATAGCCCATGGATTCAACCATGAGCTGTTGGCTTTCTTAAGAGTGGTGCCGACTCCCACCTCAACTCTGTTGTAGATTTTCCACTAGGCTTTGGTATTGTGGAATGACCCGTACTGTTACGACACACCCATCACGAGATAGTTCAGAGGGGGTTTCCAAACCCCCTCGATCAACTTATCCAAACAGCTCATTCAATTATGGATTGAAGAATCAAATCTGTTACTGCTTTTCCAACACATTATCCGAAAAGATGTGGGCAAGCATTGGCCATACTCGCAAAGAACAAAATGACGTACTGCCATGAAATTGAGAGTGGATTTGACTGCGGCCAGGAATGAACAAGTTCTTCTTTTCCTCTGCAAAATAAAAAGTTGATTCCTACAGCTTGCTGTATTTTGCCACAAGATGGCAATTTGTAGAATATTCAGTACTCAAACGCACCCATCGAATTGCTCTCATATTATTCATGAGGAATATGAACATGATTCCTCCTTCATGAAAAGCACATTGGGTGTGTCTATATAATCTCTCTTTTACAATTTCGATCTGCCTATACAATCGAGGAGAGAGAGAGATGGGCATATCTGGAAAACTTGGAGCTGCTTTTAACAAGTTCAAGCCACACATTTTGATAGTTTTGGCACAAAAAGGCTACACGTTTATGTACATTACACAGGCCCCTTTCAGCTTGAATCCTCATGTCTATGTCACCTTTGAACTATGTCACACAAACACCTCAGGAGATGAAGTATTAGCACCGATATTGGTGTGACACCGATACCGACTTGTGCAACTTCGACACGGTCGACATGTTGAAGTTGCTTTTTTGGTGTGGTCAACGCACCTAAAAAACTTTTATTATTCTCGTCTTTCGCTTCTTGTTTCTATACCTGCTCTTTTTGCCACTACTTACATGGTCACAGCCACCACCACCACCTTCGTTGCTGGTATTCTCACTCTCTTTTTTTTCTTATTCTTTCTATCTTCTCTCTCTTTTTTTTCTCTTTCTCTGTTTTGTGGGCGACTATGTTGCTGCATACCGATACAACTTCTCTCTCTCCTCCTTTCTCTCTTCTCTCTCCGATGGAAGAATATGTTGTTGATTATCGACTTCTCATGGATTGTTGTGCCCTATATCATCTCTGAATAAATTCATTTTTCTGTTTATCAGAAATTTTATGCGTTTTCTTAGTGGTTGTGATGATACTTTTCTCTTTGTCAGAAATTCTATGTGTTTTTTGTTTTATCTTCACGAGTTTGGCACCCTAGAAATTTTTAGTTTATAATGCATATATACATTGATATTAATACTTTTCTATTTTTCAATTAGATTTTGATTTGAGTCAATCCTAAAAATGACTTGACAAAGGGAAAGGAAAAGGAGTATCAATTAGGAGTTTTGGTAGTAGTATTGTGGTTAAAAGTACCAGCCTCTTCCTTCAAGTTCAACATCATCAACACCTTCAATTTCAGCACTTCGTGATGATGCACCAGTATAAATGCATGTACGAAAGGGGAGAATCATACGAAGATAGTGGAAGTAATACACATTGTATATGTAAATTTTGCAACATGAGTTTTACAAGGTCTTATACTAGAGTGAAGTCTTATCTTTTGAAATTATTAAAGCATGATATAAGTGCATGTCTTAATATGGATGAGGCTTTGCGAAGACAATTATTAAAAAAGCAACAAGATTATGAAAAGAAAAACAAAATGAGTGAAAAAATGAATAAATATTTCATTATTTGGTGGATATGAAGAAGATGCAGAAAAGAAAAGAAAGATAATGCAAAGTGACTTTAATAAAAGTTTTAGAGGAGTAATTGAAAATTCATTTAATATAGTTGAAAGGGAAGTGATTGATAGAAAGGTTGGAAGATTTTTCTTTTAAGTTTACTTCCTTTAACGTAGCAATAAATCCATATTTGAGAGATCTTGTCACCTTGTTGGTTAATTGTAATTTGAATGGTTACGTTCTTCAAGGTTCTGAAAAATTGCAAATCATAATTCTTAAAGAAAAAAAAGTTAATATTAAAAGGCTTTTAAAACATTAGAAGTTTTGATGAGAAACTAATAGTGTTTTTATTATTTTTGATAGTTGGAGTGATATTAAAAGGAGTTCACTCATCAATTTTATTGCTTATTCAATTAGTAGTCCTATACTTTTTAAGTCTGTTAATGCATTTAGAGAAATTAAAACTAAAGGTTGATTTATTAGTAGAAGTTATTAAGAGTGTTAGAACAGATAATATTGTACAAATAATTATTAATAATACAACTAATTGTAAAAGTGCAGGATTAATTTTGGAAGGTGATTATTCACACATTTTTTTGGACACCCTTTATATCTCATAGTTTAAATTTGGGTCTTTCTTGTATATCTAAGTCATTAAAAGATAAGGATAAACTTCATGCATATGAATTATATTAATTGATTGAAGATATAACAGAAGATTGTATAAAGATAAGGAATTCTATAATGAATCACCATTTGATTATAATCATATTCAATAAACATTCTGATTTAAAGTTGTTGAAGGTTGTTGAGATATGTTTTGCTTCTTTGATTATGATGGTAAAAAGATTAAGACAATCATGATATCATTTATTCATATTATTACTGATTTGAGTTGGGATTTATACCATGATAAAAAGGTTGAAGATCAAGCAAGGGCCCAAGTAATGAAGGCTATTATTCTTAATGATTTATGGTGGAACAATGTACTATATTTTCTTGAATTCATAAAGTCTATTTGAGAGAAGTTAAGAAAAGTTGATAAAGATAAACTGATGATCCATAAAGTTTATGAAACGTGGGACACTATGAATAGAAAAGTTGAGTCAATAATTTTGAAGTACGAGGGAAAAGAACAATATGAGACATCATTATTTTATACAACAACAACAACTAAGCCTTTTCCCATACTAGACGGAGTTGGCTACATGGATTCTTTGTTTTCACAGATCCCTATCGTGTGCCATGTTAGCAGTTAACTCCCAATAAGCTAGATCATTCTTTATTGTTTCTTTCCAACACTTTTGTGGTCGTCCTCTACCTCTTTTAATACTTTCCAAATTTAGTTTTTCTAACCTTCTTACAGGTTCATCTTTTGATCTTCTTTCTATATGTCCAAACCATCTTAAACGATGTTCTCTCATTTTATCCTTTATTGGTGCCACTCCTAATTTGTTTCTAATAACCTCATTATGTATACGGTCTTTTCTTGTATGACCACTCATCCATCTCAACATCTTCATTTCTGTCACAGACATCTTTTGTACATGTTGATGATTAACTGCCCAACACTCAGAACCATAAAACATGGCAGGCCTAATTGCTGCTCTATAATATATACCTTTTAATTTTAATGGTATCTTCTTATCACAAAGAATACCTAATTCTATGTGTAACATCTCCATCAATTCTTCCATCACTTTGAAAAATTAACCCTAGGTATTTAAAACTTTCCTTTTGGGGAATGCAATGTGTGTCAATTTTAATTTCTATGTCCTCTGAAGTAGCCAAATGGTCAAACTTACATTCCATATATTCTGTCTTTGTTCTACTAAGTTAGAGGCCTTTGCTTTCTAATGTTTCTCTCCATAGTTCCAATTTTCTATTAACTTTTTCCTTAGACTCCTCCACTAATACAATGTCATATGCAAATAACATACACCAAGGTACTTCATCTTGAATATGTTTTGTTAACTCATCCATCACCATTATAAATAAGTATGGACTTAAAGTTGATCCTTGATGTAACCCAATATTAACTTCAAAGAAGTCTGTCGTTCCTTCATGAGTCCTCACACATGTTTTTGCACCATCATACATGTCTCTTATAAGGTTAATATATATCAATGGGATACCTCTTTTTTCCAAAGTTCTCCAAAGAACCTCCCTCGGTACCCTATCATAAGCTTTTTCTAGATCAATAAATATCATGTGAAGGTCTTTCTTTTTTTCTCTAAAATGTTCCATAAGACGTCTCAAAAGGTGAATCGCTTCAATAGTAGATCTACCTGGCATAAATCCAAATTGGTTCTCTGTTGTACTTGATATTTGTCTTAACCTACGTTCGATAATTCTTTCCCATAATTTCATAGTATGACTCATTAACTTGATACCTCGATAATTCACACAATTTTGAATGTCTCCCTTGTTCTTATATACGGGTATAAGTGTACTTGCTCTCCATTCCTCGGGCATCTTTTGGTTTTTCCATATTTCATTAAATAGTCTTGTGAGCCAAGTGATTCCTATTTCTCCTAGTATTTTCCAAACTTTTATAGGAATATTATTTGGTCCTACCGATTTACCACTCTTCATATGTTTAAGAGCCTCTTTGACTTCATTCTTTTGAATACGTCGGTAGAAATTGTGGTTTATATACTTTTTTGACTTGGCTAAATCTCCTAAACTAATACTAACATCTTTATTTTCATTAAAAAGATTATAAAAATAGTTTTTCTATCTATTTCTTATATCATCATTTGCCACTAGAATTTTTTCATTCTTGTCTTTTATGCATCTAACATAATTAAGATCTTTAGTTTTCTTATCTCTAGCCCTAGCTATCCTAAAAATATCTCTTTCACCCTCTTTTGAGTTGAGCTTTTTATATAAGTCCTCCCAAATCTTAGTTTTTGCTTCACTAACGGCCTTTTTTGCTTCCTTCTTTGCTTTCTTATAAGCTTCTAAAGTTTCACTAGTTTTCTTAGCATAATGTAATTTGTAACATACCCCCTTTGCCTTGATTTTATTTTGTACTACTTCACTCCACTACCAAGCTTCTTTTTGTGCCGGTACACCTCCCTTAGATACCCCTAACACATCTTTCGCCACTTTCCTAATATGTATAGCCATATTGTTCCACATATCACAGGGTGTGCCAACATAATTCCAAACATCTCCTTGAAGGACTTTCTGTTTAAATATATCTTCTTTCTCGCTTTTGAGGTTCCACCATTTAGTCCGAATAGCTCGATGCACTCTTTTCTTCTTTGTCCATTTTTTTATTTGTAAATCCATAACTAAAAGTCGATGTTGGGTGGTTAAGCTTTCTCCTGGAATTACCTTATAATCTTTACAACACGCTCTATCTTTTTTTCTACAAAAAAAGTAATCAATTTGTGTTTGTGATAAGCCACTCTTATAAGTAATTAAATGTTCATCTCGTTTTTTGAAGATTGTATTGACTATAAAGAGATCAAATGACATAGCAAAATTTAAAATCTCCCTACCTTCCTCGTTTATATCCCCATAACCAAAGTTTTCATGAATCCCTTGATATCCTAATGCCTCTTTACCGACATGTCCATTTAAATCTTCTCCTAAACAAATCATCTCCCTTTGTAGAATCTTTTGAAACACCTTATCTAACTCTTCCCAAAAAACTATCTTTATACTATCTTCTAGTCCTACTTGGGGTACATAAGCACAAACTATATTCAAAACTTCTGCTCCTAACACTAATTTCAATGTCATGATTCGGTCACCATATCGTTGTATGTCTACTACACTCTCCTTTAAATTTTTATTTATGATAATACCAACTCCGTTTCGGGCCTTTTCTTCACCTGAGTACCATAATTTAAAACCTGTATCCTCTATCTCCTTTGCTTTTTCTCCAACCCATTTTGTCTCTTGTAAACATAGAATATGAATCTTTCTCCGAATCATAGTATCTACCACCTCCATTAGCTTACCCGATAATGTTTTCATATTCCAAGAACCAATACGAATCTTATTATCTAGGACTAGCTTCCTTACCCCCTGCATCCGTCCATAATCAAAATGCGAAGACCCTCTCTGAAAATTTTTTACTACATTCGGGCGGCAATGTAGCGGGACTAACTTCTTTACCCACACCCGTCCATGATGTGGGAACCCTCTCTGCAATTGATTCACTACATTCGGGCGAAAATATAGTGGCCCTTGCTTACTTCTTACTGCATTCGGGCTCTGCAACACGTCGCTAGGTGGGGACACCCCAAAGCAATGCTCATAATTTTTGTAATCCATATTGTAGAAATCTGACGAAGTTTTACGCTGGCTGTCGGAAGCCTAACACAACCCTCCTCCTTTATCCGGGCTTGAGACCGGCAATGCAAGGGTGATCCCTTATATGGGCGGAGTTAGACATCATTATTTTATGATCATATTAATTCTATATTAATTTTAGATGGGACAAAAGCAATACTCTCTTACATTGTTTAGCACATTCTTTAAATTCAAGATATTATGGGCGGAAATGTTTTCATTAGAACAGTGGGCATACTCCTAATCAAGATCCTAAAATATCAGAGAATAGGTAAATGTGTTTGAAAAGGATTTATCATGACTCGTACTCACTTAGGCAAGTAAATTTTGAATATAGAAAGTTTTCTTGTACCAAACTTGATTCACTAGAAGTAAGGGATTATCAAGATCTAGATTGGTGTGCATGTTATGGGTTTGAGATGCTTCTTCTTCAAAAGCTTATATCAAAATTATTATCTTAACCTATAACTTCATCTTATTGTAAAATGAATTGGAGTACATATTCTGAAATTCACAATATCAAAAGGAACAATATCTCAAGTAGTCGTACTGAAGACTTGGTTTATGTCCATTCAAATCTAAGATTGGTTTCACAATCTAATATTGAGTATAGGTAACTAATTACTATGTAAAATATTACTTTCAAAATTATTTTTTTCTATTAATCATGATGATTATGTTTCATCTTTTATTATTATTTATTTGAATATACTATAGTGAAGGAGCACCAAAATATTGGGATGTAAATCCAGAGGAATATGATTTAGATGATAATGAAGATTTACATACCCTTAATCACTAATCCAATAGTCCCTTTGGTTGATAATGTTGTTGATAGTGAAGATTTATGATTTCTCAGGTACTATTCATTTTATTTATCAAATATTACGATTTCCTTTTGATTGCTTTATGTATTAATGATTTCTTAGGTACTATTCATTAGTAGTTGTTTACTTGTTTTGCTTTAATATAAAGTTGTGTAATTACTATTGTTATATACTTATGTTAATTGTTGTCTCACTTGCTATAGTTTGAATATTATAAATAATATTATATACCTTAGTCACGTCCCCTACCCAATATTTTTGAAATTTGCAGTATCCCGCACCCGCACCCATGTGACTTAGCCTACAAGCATCTCGGTTCTCGGTTTATTATGTTGTCTTTTGCTTACTTACTCAAGAGGTACTTAGTTCCACTACTCGACCTCAATTCTCAAGCTTTCAATTAGTTCTCACGTATCGTCATAAACACTTGCACAAGAACATGCGTGCACACACACACAACTTTATAGCTTCATTCATGTGTTCTAAACCTTTTTTGCTTTCATTTTCAGGAAAATTAGATTAAAGTTAACAATAGCACTATTCTTGGATATATCTGTGCTCTCCCTTCTTGGGTAATTACAGTTTCTTATAATTATGTGTTTTTGATAATTAGGTTGAAATGTAAAACTGCAATCGGTCACTAATTAATCATTTTGTGCTTTCTATTTTCCAGGATGTGACAGAGTGAATTTGACTATGAATATGTACTTTGCAACCTTGAGATATACATCACCAAAGTTTCTTGCTTCCATGGTCAACACCATAGCCTCGATCACCTTGTAATTGCAGTTGTACTTGGGTAAGGACAATATATAGCTATTTTGAGTTGGTGGATGGGGGAGAGAGAGAGAGAATAGTCCATGCTTAAACATGCTTTAAAATCTCATGGAGTTGAAATTCAAATCATAAAAGCAAAAAAGTATGTTGGTATCTTTTGCTGGTGCAATAAATGCACTTTGTTAAAATTGTTTTTTGACTTAAAAGATCTCAACCGTCGATCTTCAAGATTAGATGGTTGAGATCCTTAGAATGTTTGAACATATATCTCTATGGGAATGTACTAATTTCTATATAGAGAGAGAGCTTCATGCTTAAAGATATACAAAGATGTCAATTGTTCACGAGATTATCAATTCAAATTCAAATTTCAAAAGCAAAAAAGTACATTGGTATTTTTTGCAAGTGCAATAACTACACCTAATATAAATTGTTTTTAACTTAAATATCTCAACCGTCGATCTTCAAGATCGGACCATTG